>JAVDBV010050664.1:0-33963 GCA_032619315.1 Piper longum
GTGAAGGGGTGGAGGTGAGGGATAGGGGTGACATTTTCGTAATTAAAAATTGATTCGAGTCCGACTCGAATAGAAAATAATAATTAATTCCAAATAATTTTTAAAAAAATCTAAAAATATTAAAAATATAATAATCTATAATACACATGATAATATCAAAATAAAATTAATATATATATTTTTATATATTTGTGTTATAAATTGTCAATATATATTTTTATATAACCGATTTGGACCGATTCCGATTCTGATTCTGATTCTGATTCTGATTCCGATTCTTGACCGATTTAAAAAAACCGATTTTTTGTCGATTTAGACCGATTTCGATTCCGATTTATTGAAAAACCGATTCAAATTCCGATTCATGTAACCAGGTGAGAAGCCAATCGCGCCGAATCTAATGGCAGTCACGTTAAATCTCACGATCGATCTCTATATAAAAAAAAATAGACTTTAATCACCGCCCCCCTCTAAATCGTTAATTAGAGACTTTAAACACTTCTTAAAGTTGTTTATTCAATAAAAGATGTTAATCACGCCCCTCTAAAACACCCTTTTATTTAATATAATATATGTGGCAAGTAAAATGCAACTAAAAGCGGTTCTGTTTGTAATGAAAGGCCATTTTAAGTATAATCACTTGATATTATGGGAGTTTACTAATAATTTATAATTTTAGTTGCTCTAAGTGATTATTTTTTAATGAATATTTTATTAAGGTTTTGTAGTGGGTTTTCTTGGCACCTGACCGCCATGTATAGGGCTTTTTAAAACTAGATTAATCTTGATGTTTAATTAAAAAAAATTCAATTTGAAGCTTGACTAAATGTTAAAAAAATTAAGTCGAGAGTGTATTTGTTTGATTCGACTCAAATAGAAGCTTAGTATTTTATATAAAAAATAATAACTTTAATTATATTTATATTTATCTTAATTTTTTAATATTAATTTAATTATATTATAAAATAAAAATTTTAAATAAAATTTAAATTATCTATTTTAGATATTTTGATCATATATTAAATTTTAATATAATTAATAGATATAAATTAAACCAATTCGAACTCGAAATGAAATAAATACACACCCTGGTGTACCAAAAAAATTACTTTTTTATAAATATTTATAATGACACATTAAATACATCTTAATTACCTCTCCAGCTCGCTACTTTCCTCCCTTAATCTATGATTAAGCACCTTATAATCACCCCGCCCACCTACCTCAGCTCCCTCACTAACCTATCATTACAAATTTTTAAACACGTTTAGCAAGTCATTAAATGAGCTAATCCTTCTTTTAAGAATCTCTTCACCAAATCTCTGCTCGTCTCTCTTTCTTCTTCCACATTGAAGAAGATTGGCGCCATTGTTGTGAGTCTGGAATCCGCCATTGACGACAGCCACAATCTCTGGATCAAAAAGCAGCCGACCAAGAAGGAAGCTTTTTTCTTCCATTTGCAGGAAGCTTCCTTCTTTTGATCTCTCCTCCCCTTCCCTTTCTAAATTCTGCCTTTTGAACCTTTACTCTGTGAAAACCAGAGCTTGTTCTCCTTTGGAACGCGGGGAGGGGGAGGGGAGCTGGGGGGAGAGCGAGTTGTTCTTGTTTTTGTTCGACTTTGTTGTTGTAGATTTGAGTTTTTTTTAAAAAAAAATTTTTTGTGTCTTTACGAAATTTGGGAAATGGGAATTGATGCTGAGGATGCGATCAAGCAGCTGCAAGCTTTGGTGGACGCATGTGAGCTCCTTTTAATGGTTTTTTTTTGTACTTAAGTGGTTGGGCGGTTCGTGGTAGCTCTTTTGATGGAATAAAAATCGTTTCTTTGTTGCTCATCTTTGGCAGTTGAGGAGCCATTGAAGAGGACGTTTGAGGTCAGTATCTTCCATGATCTTATACAATGCTGGGTGGTACCTCTGTTGAAGATCCGGGTTTGATCCGTCGCTTGGTTTGGTCGACAGACTCCTTGATTATCTGGCTTGTGCAATTCCGCACTCATAAAAAAAGATTGATTTGTGTTATCCTTGTTTGTGCGTCACCTGGTCTGATTTTTCTTTGGTTGAGATGTGATTTCTCATTGGAATAGCAGTTGATATTTGATCATAAAAGTAGATCCTGCAATCTCCTGATCTGTTTTCTAGGATACTTTGGGACAGGAAACCTTAAACAACTTTTATTTTTTTATGCTGTTATTCTTCACTTTTCTTTACAGTATTGTTACATGAAGAACCAGTAAATTCTCAAGTCGACTGCATGTTGTTGCATTCATTGGGATATCAGCCAGCAGCTTTAATATTAAGTTTGTTGTTTCTATACAGAGATGTGGAGCAATTGTTTAGAACTCAATTCTTATGGATCCGAAATTTCCAATGAAAAAAATATATAATATTTTTTTAAAAAGTCGGTGGATGTTTCAGAAAAGATAATGTCTAAGTGATGATCTTAATTTATTTTTCGATGCTGTTTCTTATGAGGCGAAAGAAATGAGTCTACTGTTTACTGAGAGATGAGAAAATAGTGACTTTTGCCTTGATATCTTTAATTCGGATTCATAGTTTTCTACTCAGTAAACTTCCTATACTCGTTGGTACTTAATATTGTATAATTTTTCAGCATATACATCAAGGATTTCCCATAGAGGCTTTCATACGTTTCCTCAAAGGAAGAGATTGGGATGTTGCAAAGGCTCACAAAATGGTTTGCTTTAGTTTACTACAGGATCATATGCTGTGTAACTTCTTTCACTTCTCTTGAATATAAATTGATTTGGTTTTCTATAATTAATCTGCAGTTGATGGATTGCCTGAATTGGCGGATACAAAATGAAATAGATAATATACTTGCGGTCAGTATTAGTTGTTCTAAAGATTAATTTGAAACTGGTTTAGTTGGTTACTTGACAATTATTATATGTGTTTGCTGTTGTTTTCTTCGTATTTTTTTGGCCATACCCATGATTTTCTTGAATGAACTTTGAACAAACTATTTATAGCTCTTCAACTGGTACCTAATTGCAGCTTCATGTGAAATTAATTTGTTTCTTTCCATATTCGCCAATATTGGAGAAACAAACTAATTTGTAGAACCGATGAGGAGGCATACTAAGTTCCACATGACATATACTGAATGTTAAAATGCAATGGCATCATGAAATGTGTTGGAATTTTATCCGTGACAAAAGCCTTTTTATTTTATATATATTGGTCGCATGTCGTAAAACAACTTTCTCTGTGGCCTATGCTTACTTAATACAGTCTTGATACAACAGAAACCTATTGTTCCAGTTAACTTCTACAGAGGTGTACGTGACACACAACTCGTAGGACTTTCTGGCTACTCAAAAGAGGTAATAATTTGTTGGCTTTTCTTCAAATTCAGTTCGTTTGTCTCCGAGATCATAAACCATGCTAATATTCAACTCATACAATCTTGTATCCGTTTTCTCTATCTGTATCCAAGTTCATCTCTCTTTCCTTTCCTCCTCGGAGAATTGCCATGAAAGTCAATTGTATCCCTACATTATTGCCGCAAGTATCAGTTGTGATCGTGAGATCATCTACAACCTGTTTCTGCTTCAAGATGTTCATTTTGACTTTTTTTTTTGTATGATTTTCACAACACTACTATAAGCCACTAAAAAATTAATATTTTGATGGGGAAAGAATGTTTATGTTCCTCGTTCAATCTTTTTTTCTTCCAAACTCCGAGGTCTGTTTTATTGATAGCAGCTCTTATTCTGCATTGGATATTACAATCTTCAAACCCACTGTAATTATGCTTGTATTTGTGGTGTCGCTGTATACATTCTTTTACTTTTTTTCTTTCTCTTGTTCTCAGGCTTATGGAACTTAAATAACATTAAACATGTAAAATCAGTAAGTTGCATTTCCATATTATATTCTCTGGCATAATCTGCATCTTCTGTATGATTATCATTATCAGGGCCTTCCTGTATTTGCGGTGGGAGTTGGGCAGAGCACATATGACAAAGCATCTGTAAGGGTTATTTCTTAGTTTGCATTGGTTTTAAGTAAAAGCTTCTTTTATTCATTTTGAAGATCGTCTATTCAACTTATATTGTTGGGACTGTGCTTTAGTTTGAATTGTGATGAGCTTGTCCAGATAGGTGTTTTGCGTTGCTTAACAGCTAGCTTTCTTCCCTTGCTTTTGACAAGAATATCTAATCAGCGATAAAACTTGTTCCAGTAGATGATACTATTCTTTGTTTACATCAGGGAGGGTTTGAACTTCCTCTCTGCCGGAAGTAGGAAAATTCCTTGCTCATATTGACATGGTGTCTACCAAGGAACTGTTTTTTACAATATTAGACCTGTTCCTGTGATTTGTTTTTTGGTAATTAAGTTCATTCTCTATTTGTTATTGATAATTGCTAAGAAAAATACCGTTATTTCTTTACAATATCAATGAGATGGAGTCAATTAATAGCAACTATGCTGCCTAAGCTGTTGCTATACTGTATTCATGATGATGTTATTTCTGTTTGAAAATCATTGTTGTGGGTAGCCCTAGAAGACCTGTTTGCTGATGCAGTGCATCCCATATTGACACTAGAATTATATTAGGAATTTAGTTGTTTAAAGAGTCTTACTCTTTTTGGGAGTCTTATATTAAGAGTTCTCTTTAAATTAAGAATTATTTATTGCTATCTTGGAGTTGCCTTTATTTATTTTATTTTTTGAAGTTTTTACTATAATTATTGGCCAGCCAAATATTGTAAAAGATTTTTTGGCAATAAATTGAATTATTGGTTCTGTGCCTCTATTAATTTCTTTTTGTTCATTTTATTTTTCTACTTATCTATTTATTTTTTCCTTGCATATTGCGTTATTTGCAAAGATGGTTTTTTAAATTGCAATTAGCTTTCTTGTTTCTCTCTAAACTTAAGCTTCTGCTTAAAAATTTCCATGATTGAGTTTGTTTTAATCGTATTTCTGCATTAATTGCATCATTCCACGTCATACCCTGTATGTTTGCTAGTCTCTCATTGATAGGGAGCAGCTCATACTTATTCCTATTTTGTATTCGAACCTCAACAATATATATTGCTATTTTTTTCAATCTTAATCAAGATGATAATTAGTTTCTGATAAAAAATGAGCTGGGAATTGACATCCAAAGATATGAAGCTGAAATAAAGAGCAGTTTGAATGAACTTCAAGATTAATGCAGTGGTAGATCATTGTTTCAGTTGATGTGATTCATTGTTCTTGTGTCACTTGACTACTAGGTAAATAAAGAGAAAGAAAAGATTCAATTAGTTTCCACAAATGCCATATCAGTGATGTGCTACTTCTTTATTTTCTATTCTTGCTGCCTGTTTTCTGCTTATCTTTTGCATCTCAATTCATTTGGTCGCTTACCATGCAGGTTCACTACTACGTGCAATCTCACATACAAATTAATGAATACCGAGATCGTATAATTTTGGTATAAGCCCAATTCTCCTTCTAATGATCATTATCTCACGATTTGATATATCTATGAAAGAAGTTTTTGGTGACTATTTCTAGTATTGTATATGTATTGTAGCCCTCTGTGACAAAAAAGTACGGGCGCTATATTGGCACTTGTATAAAGGTTCTGGATATGACCGGTCTTAAGCTTTCTGCTCTTGGCCAAATAAAGGTACTATTTTGCTGAGATCAGTTTCGTTTGCACCATATCTCATATAGTTGAAGGTTGATTTGTCCATATTCAGCAAGGGTGAAAACTTCAATTAGGACTTTACTGGAGAAGAAGTGTCCTTAAGCCACCATTTTTGTGTTAGTTAAACTTGAGTCTCTAACCACTGTATCTTTGAACAAGCCCATGTTTAGGTTTTTCACGTTAGAAATTGAGAATGAAAACGTTGAAAGTTCATCAATAAAACTTGAGGGGGATTTCATTTTGACAATGGACGATACTGTGACCAACTGGGTGCTTGTGAATTTCGTTGAGTTATTTACTTAACCATTGCTTCCCTGTATTTCTCAGTTCACATGCATAAATCATTTGTTTTCAAATCATTCAAATCTTGTTGTCTTCATTGAATGTATGCTCCTATGTGGCACTGGGACAAGTTATACAAAAGTTGTGTCATAGCTGAGCTTGTCCTATGAGCTATGTTAGTGATAGATACCTGTAATATCCTTTGACAGGGACGATATATTGGTATAAACCATTGGAAAATAATTTATCCAACAGCTTAATATAAAGGGAAAGGTCAGTACTCGGGAGTTGGACTTTTTGTATAGGGAAAATTACCTCCTTTGGGAGGGTAGATTGGAATAGTGGATGGTTCAGAACAAATAATGTTCAGGCGTAATATAAGGAGTTAATTCTGAAAAGACAATCAAACATCTTTTTCTTAAAATCTTTCTCAAAATTTTTGGAATGTTATTGATGTCTTCTGTGTAATGACTTGATGGTGTTACTAGATGCAGAGTGTAAAGACAGACCATGCTTTACCTTCGCAATATTTTATTTGCAGCTGTTAACTGCTGTATCAACTATCGACGATCTCAATTATCCGGAGAAGACAGATACATACTATATTGTAAATGTCCCTTACATTTTTTCAGCATGTTGGAAGGTACACTTGTAGATAATTGATAACAGATCATCTTGGGTGTTTTCTTCATCTTTCTTGAGAATGAAGCTGATTGCAGGTTGTGAAGCCTCTTCTGCAAGAGAGGACGAGAAGGAAGGTGCAGGTGCTTCAGGGTTGTGGGAGAGATGAGTTGTTGAAGGTAAGGCTGTCTGCTGAAAGTAATGATAAGCCTTACCCTGATGAAAGTTTACTTCTTTCACCAAACGACAGTAAAAATATAGTCTGCATTAGTTGTATAAGATTATAACCTGCAAGATCATTTGTTGACGAGTTCTTATGTAGGTGATGGATTATGCATCCCTTCCCCATTTCTGTAGAAGAAAAGGTTCAGGTTCATCAAGACACTCAGCAGATGAAATTGACGATTGCTTTTCATTGGGTCATTCATTTCACCAGCAGCTCTACAACTATATCAAAGAACAATCTTTGGAGCTAGATCCTGTTGAACCTCTCAAACATGGTTCTTTTCATGTTGATTATCCTGAGCCAGATCCTGAAGACAAAATTATAGCTCAAACCATACAATGCGAGTTCAAGAGACTGGGGCATCAGAATGGCCTCTCGCGTACATTTAGCGGCCTGAAAACTGAGCAATAAAGGGGCACACCACAGTTAAACGAATGAAACATTTGTGACCTGAACTGATGCATCTGAAGGAATCCCCCTTCTTGCAATTAAGTATTGATTTTCCTACGCATGCTCGACAAGTTAGTGAAGCATATATTGCCTGCAGTTCCTGTGCAGGCTAGATATGTAAGGAAATATGAATGATAATATTTATATCCAATCCAAGTTTTGAGCCATCATCTTCAAGCTCAAATGATGTTAGAAATACCAAACGACGAGGCATTATCCTGGAAGTGAATAAACTTCTGTTCTTTTTTTTTTTTTTATTCTTTGGTTGTTCTACAAAATATCATAATGATGGTGCACTAGTTAAAATGAACTTCATACTGTATTAATGCAAAGATTATATGGTGACCTTTTCTCATATATATTTCTCTGTTAATTTCAGAATACAACACAAAACCCAGGGTTATGCATGCTTTACTAGTCAGGTATCTAGTCCCTTTATTTATTTAAAACTAATGCGACTTGCCATGCTCGCTCCTACCTAATTTATCGATTCTTTAATTACTTGAAAGGATTAGGGCATAGAATACCTCATTTCGCCATGTGTGAAGTGTCTAACAAAGAAAAAAATTAGCCTTCGTGCTGGTAAAAAGAAAGGGTTCATCCATATGTTTTTTGAAAGCTTGAAACCATCCTCACATACTGCAAAAGCATGTTTAGCAATGAGTATTGTACACAAAGGAGCATTCGTCATCCATTGTCGTCAACATGGACCTTCATCAAAATAATACATGCCGACTAAATTTTGAGGTATGAACACAAATCTACAAGGGCACACTCGTCAAATAGGAACTGAGGAAGAAGAAACAAATGCACGCCGGTTTTCAGCCGAGCTGCCTGTAGCAACTATAAGCAGTAGCGACAGATATTACGGCCCCAACCATAGCAATTGTGGCGTAAGTATCTTCACGCTCCCAACACTCATACCATGTCGGCATTGAACAAGGTTTGCGCGGCAAGCCAACCTTGCTGTTGCTATTTAATTTACTATCCTTGTCTAGGTTCTTCTTTTCACCAAGTTTAGCAGGCCCGTTTCCTTTGCGAGGATTGCTCTCAATTTCGAGGGTTGTATTTTGACAACAAGAATCTTTTCCATTGCCTTGACAGCAGTGAGTTAATGTATCTGATATAGATTTGTTGTCCATCGCGTCAACAGCATTGGCAGATTGGCTAGACTCTTTTTGCAGGATGAATTCACCATTTAACTGAAGCCTCTGTTTTTGGGCATTTCTCTGATCATCTTCAGATAAGCCCATCCTTCCCCTACCATCATTTGAAAGGCATAAAAACGAATCTCAAGGTTAACAACATTTTGACAAACAAACAAAACATAAATAGATTCCACTATAAGATAGCTTAATCAAGTAGTACAATGAGTTTGTAAGCTATTTGACTACTGTCAATGTTGCATTGTAAGCTTTTATCTTTGGACCATTTTGAAATGTTGATTCGTTTGCATACAGATGCAGACCAGCATAATTCTGTCACTGTTAAAAGCTTAGCAACCCCTCTTGAGACACCTCTCCTATTTTATGCAGCTGTACTATGTAATTATATTTTCAATTACCTGACATGCTTACATAACTATGCGAAAAAATTTAACAAAATAATCCATTAGCCATTTAATGTAGATGCAACTTAATTACATCAACTGTGACTTTGAAGAAAACAGGAAAGGGTGAATTGAAATGTGAAGGAATGGAAAGGACATGGCAAGTACAAGTAATCCAGTCAGAGGAAATTCCCCGTTGGAGAAAAAGGTATAGAATGAGAAACAATGATTTGAATAGTCACACAAACAAGAAAACCAAGAGCATGCAGAGAAACAAATAGGTCCACTATGTAGAATAACCACCTAGCAATATACTCTTCTGTTGTTTGAAATACAGTTTATTAACTTGATAAAATCTAGAGAGAGATATCACTATCATCATAATTTGTGTATCAAGCGGGCTTTACCTCCATAGCTGTTCAAAGATTTCTCCCTTACAAATATGTTGTTCAAGTAGCAGAGGGACATCTTCTGGAGTCACGTAGCCATACCTATCAACATGCAGAGAATGAGAGCAGTCATGTCAGCACCGACATGAATTAAATAAACTCTATTTGTTCCACCTATCTTACCAATGGCCAGTAAGTTCTCCCTCCCGGGCACCAAATATAATTACATTCCCGGCATATTTGTGCCCACCAATGTGGGAACAAGGACTAACAGAAACATGGCAGTGAAGATTTTGCACATGTATCTCGTCTTCAAATTTTGCGATTAGAGCAGGCCCACAAACACCACATCTACGATCTCGACTTCCATGACAGCAAACAAATATGTGCCAACCTTTCAAAACTTCCGGCATTCCTGGAAGCCATTCTTTTTCCTTCACAAGAACCTCTTCAACGAAAGTGTCAACATCAAAATGAGTCAAGCTCCTGTCGACACACACGAGCTCACGTTCACCACTAATCAATGCTACCAGAGAATATATATAAAGATGCATGCAGTAAACAGATAATATAGAAAACAACATGAGCCGTTGGTAAGATAAAAATCATTACCTGTATCGGACCATATCGGGGAAAATTAAAACATCTCCATTTGAAGTCTCTATTCCATCACGTCCTTCACATATGGTTAAACGAGTCTGCAGGAATCAAATCATACAAAAACCAGAAAAAGTACTCATTAACAAACAAAAAAAAAAGCTGCAAGGCTAAAATCTGTACCAAATACTCACGGAGGATAGTTTGAAATTATCTTGTTTATTTCAAGCTCAATTAATTCAGCAAACCAAATACTACCAATAAACAATATGGTTTAACAAAATAAGTCTGAGATCTTCACAATAACACTCTTTGGAATTATCTAACATACAAACCGATTAGCAGCCACAATCGAGAAGCTTGATAAGATGCTGTATCCTCAAAATTACGTAATAAATCTTGCCATATATCCGGCTTCAGCATCAAATGGTCCACAGTAACACACAAAGCATGATCCAAGATAACGAGAGTTAAATAAGTGGGAATTCCACGGAGGGAATACTTAAGCTATTTCATCAAATCCTATTGGTCGAAGGCACTAATCTCCTAATTTGAACATGGTATATGAGATCTTGAAAAGTGAAGGCTGGTAGTAATATTCAAGTGCAGACAAATAGCAGATTATCACAAATCCACAAAAACAAAATCACTTTTTCCTATATATAGTTAGGTACCGATTTGATAAAGCCCATCCCAAATTTTACCTTTAAGAGCTGGATGAACTTCAACGCAGTACCAACAAAAACTTAAATTTCCCCAAAACAATCAATATCACACAATGTTGCAACTGATAAAACTAAAGAAAGCAATAATGGCGGCAAAAATGGAAGCTTTACAGAACCGCAAAATCAAACGAGGCAAGAGCGAACCCTACAATCTTCCTCATGTCCCCCTTACGGGCCATGACGGCGGCGGAGAGAAGCCGGGGGAGGCGATCGAACTCCGCGGCCTCGACATGGGGGGGCCACACCTGGGGGTTCTTGTAGCACAGGAAGACATGCCGATCGTACATCTGCACGGTGCCGGCGAGCTGGCCCCGGCCGAATTCCGGGCGGGAGAAGCCGAACTCGGCGTCGCTGCTGCTGCCGCTGTCGCCGCCGGCGAGGAAGCCATCGTTCTGGAAGCTGCCTGCGTCGGAGTCGGGGAGGTAGGAGTCGGGGCCGGCGGGGGAGGAGGAGTTGTTGATTAGGGAGAGGGTGTCGTCCCGGGCCGCGTCGCCACTGGCCATACGGTGGCGGATGGCGGCGGCGGTGGGCAAGGGTGGGGAGCGGCGGTGGTGGGAGTGGAGTTGAAGAGATGGGGCTAATAAGTAAATATGGATTAGATGGGGAGGTTAATGAGGGGGAGTTATTGTAAACCAATGAGTGGTTAATCAGTAATTAGTTGGTGGAAGGAATGGAGGTTTAGATTAGGGTAATAATAGGTGGTATTTTTAATCCCACTACTTTTTATTTAAAGTTATTTTCATTTAAAAATAACAAATAAAAATATATACATGTAAATAGAAAAGTGGTGGATGAAATTAAGTGGATAGAATATAAAATATTTGTAAAACATGTAATGCATTTTTTAAATTTGAAATAGTAGAAAACACAAAAAAAAGGGGACACATGATAAATAAAAACTCCTTATAAGATGGAGTGAAAGTTGCATGAAGTGACAAAGATTATTGGCTTACACAAACAACTTCTTATCCAACAGAAAAAAACCAAATTAACAATATAAATTCCTTGTAAAACAGAGGATAAAATGATGGTAATTGAATTTTGATTTTGATTCATGTTTGTGGGCTTTGGGCTATTTTAATATAAATATATTTCTAAATAGGGTTGCTGAGTTGAGTTTTGTTTTGTGACTTGGCAACAGTTTCTTCCTTGGATTGCGACTCTTCTCCCTGCTCTTGGAAATGCCTTTCTTTTCAGGCGCGTTAAGGGTATTTCCAACTCAGAGTGTGCTGTCCCCAAGGGATGACCTCTGCTTCTGCAAGAATGCGGGAGGCAGTTTCAGCTGCCTTCTTCTGCTCCTTTTTTTACACCTTCGAAGCTCTCCTTCAACAGCTCGCTTGGCAGAGTTTGCCATTTCTGCCCTCTTCAAGTCTTCCTCTCTTGCAGCTTCTATTTTTGCTATCTCCCTATGATTCATTTCCAGTTTTTTCAAGACTTCATCCTCACTTGCCTTGACAGCCTCAACTTCTACCAAGGCTGCAGCAAGTTTCATTTCTGTAAGCGAAGTATATTCATCTGCTTTCCTGAATAAAAGCTTGTCTTCATCCTTTGAGACCCTGACTTCGGCTTCCAGCTCTGACGTGTATAACCTATCTGCAGTTGTTTTCTCAGACAAAAGTTTGAGCTAATCAAGAATCTTCGCCTCCGCAACTTCGGAATGTTCTGCCACCTTCAACGCAAATTTTAGCTTCCTCTCAGCTTCCCCAAGAAGCACACGAGCTCCATCAGCCTCTTTCTTCAATTCAGAAGCCTTTTCCATCATACCTTTCACTTCCTTCTTTGCATTCATGGATTCAGTGAATAGCTGCTCAAAACTTGTAATAAACTCCTCAGATGCATTTGTCAATTTTATATCTCCTGTGATTGCGGATTAAAGTTCAGCTTTTGCTTTCCGGAGCTTGACATGAAGATTCCCAGCAACGGACTCTGATTTTGATTCCTTTTCTTTTAGTTCCAAATGCTGCTTCTTCACAATCTCGATCTCCTGCTTAAGAGATTCCATAGTGTTCCGCAAGCAAGTTTCCTCTTCGGCAACTTTTTGCATAGTCTCTTTTGCACCCCCAAGCTCCGAACTTACACTTCTCAGAGAATCCATTTGCATAAGCCTTGTTCTTTCCATTTCCAAATGAAGTTTGGAGCGCTCCTGAACAGTAATTTCAGATGATGAAATTTCTGTGAGCGCAACCAAAGAGTTTGGAGAATAAAGGGCATCTGTTAAAACCTCATCTACTTCCTTCTGCACACTGAAGGTCCCCCAAGTTCAGAATGTAACGAATCCCTAAAGTTTCTTTCGAGTTCAACGAATTTCTGTTTAGAAAAATCAAGCTGAAAAATGGTTGCCATGTAGCTTTCTCTTCTAATGTCAAGATCATGTTGCCAAATGTCCCCATTCTTTAAATGGCTCGTAGAGCTTCCAATTTCAAGATGATTTGCCCCATTTAGAGTTTTGGTCGAGGTCTGATTTTCCATTAAATTGGACTTCGTCACCAATTGGAGCTTTGTGGGTCAGTTCTTGAACAGTTATTTTAGCTTTCTCAAGCTCAGCCAAAGCTTGACTCTTGGTGATTTCTGCATTTTTTAAACGTTCTTTGACAGAAATCTCTTTCAAAGTTAAATGCTGGTTTGTCTCCTCCGGCAGGTGCTGTAAAAGTCAAAAGGAAATTATATTTCACAATAATTTTCAAAAAGAAAAATACAACATAAACCAAGTGAAACAGAAATAAATGGATAAGAGGAACACATGTGAATTCAAGTAAAAGGATAGCAATAAACAGTTAGTCTTTGAGTGAAATTCCCTGGCTGTTATATATAAATTGACGATAAAATTCAATTCAAGCACTTCGTACAAATTCCTTGTAGAATGGCATTTGATACGTATGTTTCCTTGTTCATGGTCGACAGCCTTCAAATGCAGTCAAATATATGCCAGCAAAATTAACAAAATAAGCCAATCATCTCGTGTATAAGGTAAGACGCTGACTCTTTTGTTTAGAATTTCAACCAGTAGAATTAAAAACTGTAGCATACCTCAGTGGTAGCGTATAGAGGCTTTGCATGCTTCATTATAGGCTTCTCGGGCAGAAGAGCACCTTCACCAAATAAGCTACAGCATCTTTGACTGATTGAAATGGTGTGCCGGTGTCTATCTCCCCCATTTTGGAGGTTTCACTAGCATTCGGGAAGATCTTGACTTCCATAAAAACTCTTCTCTCAACAGTGAAAGCAACCTACAACCCAAGAGTGACACAGACGGGTCAGATTCCTATGTAAACGTACAACACGTTAAAGCACACCAAAATGCGCTTGCTGCCTTGCTCCACTGAATAGTCAATACCAAATGCATCTTCTCCAACCCCAAAATTGGACGCAATCCAGTGCACACCAAAACTTTCCCATGAAATCCAATATTGATTATCATCCAATTTACATTCGACACGAGACTAACGCACAAAAAACACTTCACGAAACATTTTTTTTAAAAACGACAACAAATTTGCACTTAAAAAGCAAATTCTTACCAGTACTTTCACAATTTCATACCACCCTCCAATTTAAAAAGTCAAGATGACAACTTTAATGTAGGAGCTCGTTCTCAAGGCCTTCTCATTTCAACTCTAATAAAAAAAAAGCATACAGTTACCAAAAAATTTCCATCAATTCGTAAAAAAGAAAAGAAAAGAAAAACTAGAATAAGCACAAGAACAATGTTCACGAATAGCTAGAAAGAACGGAAAGAAAAAGAAGATAATCTGACACGCAACTCAGAGAAAGCTTCAAAAAAGCTCCATCAACCAAAAAAACCAAGCAATCTCAAACCAAGCCGCCATTTTTTCCACGTCCCAGCCTCGCAATACCACTCCAAAAAAGCCGCAGCCTAAACGAAAAGCCAAAGCCCTCCACTCTCCCCACCTCGCCGCCTCCACCCCGACCCCGCATGCCAAGGACGGAGACCACCGACGAGCGGCGGCGGCGGGGGAGGAAGACGGCGGTTTTTCTTTTTGAAATGGACGTTCGGACGAGAGTATTTGTAGCGGGAAAACTGTCGGTTGGGTTAATTCCATGGCCCCACCAGTCCTTTTTTTTATTTAATTTAAATTTTAACCTGAGATCAACGCATTTTGACCGTTTGTTAATTGAGCTTAGCAGAGGGATTACTTGTTTATGTGGGGCTTGTATGGACTGTTTATGTTTTTCTGTTGGTTGGACGAGTCATGGTGATTTTTATTTGATTTGAATTCAGTTTTTTTTTATTTGATATTTAATTCGAGCAAATCCCCTCGGTATTAATAGGGGGAAAAGAAATTTGCTCCGGATTTATCAAGAGTCATTTTCGACGATTTTATACGGTCAATTACCCGTGATTTTTTACAATCAAAATTTAATGTAGTGAACCAAAAGGCTAGCAAGGGATGGCTCTATTTGCAGATAATTTTTCATGAAGTTAGACTCTCTGCACTGTCATTGTTCTGATCCTTTATTTATAATCCATCATACATGGGAGAATTAAAAATAAACAATGACTTGGTGAATGCAGCTGCAACAGAATTTGACATGTATGTTCATATGACTATAAGACAGTATTAATTGTATGAAAAAATTCAATACTCAGAGAACAAGCTACCTAAGAATCCATCCGACTTAGGCTTGTGTTACCTTGGGCCAGAAAGTCCAATTTCTGAAAGATAAACACCATTCTTGCAATCTGATGGACCAGTAGTAGTCCCATCTTCACTGATGGTCTTCAAGAAATTCAAATATAGCCTAGAGCCAATTTGATGAGAGCTTGGAGGCTCTGGAACTTCACATAAACCTTCAAGCATTTGAACTACTCTAGTCATTGGAGGTCTCAAATGCATATCCTCTTGGATACACCATAAAGCAACTTTAATCGAAGTTGTAATTCTTTCGTCTTCCTCGTCAAACTTCAGTTTCGGATCAAAAATTTCCTCCAGCTTCCCTTCTTCCATTTTCTTAAAAGTGTAAGTTGGGAAATGCGCTTTTTCAGAAACCTGCGATGGATCGAAATTCTTTCTTCCTCCAATGATTTCGAGCAATACCATCCCAAAACTATAAACATCACTTTTCTCTGATATGGCACAATTCATTATCCACTCCGGTGCAAGGTAACCCCTTGTGCCTCTGAGAGTGGTGAATACATGACTTTGTTCTCGTGTCATTAGCTTTGCAAGTCCGAAGTCAGAAACTTTGGCAACAAAATTGTCATCTAAAAGCACATTCTCTGGTTTTATGTCGCAGTGGACAATCTTCACGTTGCAGTCTTCATGAAGGTAAGCCAAGCCTTTGGCAGTGGCTAGAGCTATTTCAAATCTTCTATCCCAATCCAACAAAACTTGGTCCCTCTCATTTCTAGTAAAAATCCACTTCTCAAGAGACCCTTTTGCCATGTATTCATATGCTAGAAGTCGGTGAGATCCCTCTATGCAGAAACCACGGAGCCTTACAAGATGAAGATGGTGAATGCTTCCTATAATGCTAACTTCTGCTCGGAACTCTTTCTTTCCCTGACCAATACCTTCCAATTTCTTCACAGCTATGTGGGTTCCATCCAGTAGCACTCCATGGTAAACTGAACCAAAACCACCCTGGCCAAGTTTCTCTGCAAAATTTTTCGTTGCTGTTTGAAGTTCTTTGTAGCTGAAACGAACTGGCATGTTTGATAATTCATCTAAGAAGTTCTCTTCTTCTGTGGAATCCTCCAGCAGCTCAGGGGTACTCTTCCTTTTCTTGTAATATACACAGCCAACATACATCGAAGAACCAATCACCACTAATGTAACAACCGCACTGACAACCACAATGAGGATGTGTTTTTTACTACTTCCCTTGTCATCGCTAATACCTTGACTATTTTCCTTACTCAAAACTTTAACAAAAGAAATGTATCCACTCTTGTTATTTCCAGGTTGTTGCAAGCTTCCTATTTCCTCAAATAAAAAGCAGTTTTGTGACTTAACATCGAAGAACATCGCTTTGCAAGGGCAGTTGGCAATGCACATGTCTTTGCAATTTGTGAGATTTGACTTAGCTAAAGGTGGAACAAAGCCAGTAGCAAAATAATCCAGTCCATCTCCAACACTGACAAGTTCCAATCTACCCTTGGAGTTGCATAAAGAGCCGATATCTGGTCTACAATTGATTGAGCTGAGAGCAGGAGGGCATTGGCAGTGACTACTACTCTGGCATATGTAATAAGGTCCACAAGGTTCTGGTGTGTGGCAAGGATCTTGAGGAATTGTTATTGATTCAACATTTTCTGAACCCTCGTTGAAGAGATTATAGAATGACAATAATCCCTTTTCACTCAATATGGCAGCCCATGTCAAATTGGGATTGGTATTTTCAGAAAATTTGAATTGCCAGAGCAAAACTTGATTTTGATTGTAAGCTCTCCAGGTATTGGATTCCAAGGTAGCATATGCTATGTTTCCATCAACCTTGTTTATGATCTGTCTGCTATCCTTTTGCATGGACCAATAGGGTTGTGGAGTTTTGAAATCAGCAAAGAACATAAGATCACCTGAATTGATTTCAAGTTGGTAGCTGATATTATAACTATCTGAACTGCTTCCAAGCTTCATTCCACGGGTAAACTTTTGCCCCGACAAGAGTGTGTTGGTTGGATGATTAAAGCTCTGCCAAAGAGGGTCAGAGTTGTTGCTTAAAACAGCCAAGTTGCCGGAATCTTGCAACTCCATAGCCACAGCTCCTCTCCCAGAGGTATTGGTCGTCCAAACGGTATTGATTCCAGACTTCAAGTAAGCACTACCATCATTGTCAAACACAAACTTGTCTTCATTTCTCACTGTAGAGCCTCTATTTGCAGTCCAAACCGCTCTTGAACTGGCAATGTGCACCACGCCCAACAGAAACTGGGTGGCATCACCTTGAATTGGAAAAAATCCTAAGGCAAAGATTCTGTTGTTGGATATCAAGAAAAGACCACCATTATCCACCCAATTCATTTGAGCCCCCATGAAAGGTGGAGAAATCTGTCCAACAGTTTGAGTGCTGGCAGTGCAAAATTTTGAGAGAATAAAAAACAGGGAGATTAGGGATAGTAGACGAGGCATCTCTCGGATTTATCAACTGCCAAAATGAAATAAAAATATCAAAACATATGGTAGCCATCATCATTGGGGCATTCATTCCATAGAAAAATGTACATTGGACAGGAAAAAAATGACTCACTTAAAAAATGACAATCAAATTGAGGTATGTAACAATTTGGAATATATAGACAACAGGCACACAGATCATAAGTACATTTCGATAGGTATGACAAAATTAAAATTCATCAAAAGTAGGCATTAGAACAGAGAAATCCCACACATTTTTCTCCAGGTAATCTTAATCACAAACATTATAAGAAGAAGATTAAAAAAAGAGAGGGAAAAGTCAAAGATATGGCATTACCGCTATTGTACGATCAGGAAAGTTATACGAAATACAAATATCTGATTCAAAGAAACAAAAATATGAAACTAGTACACTACAGAACATATAAATACACGACACTATGAATAATATTGACATGAACTGATACCGCAAAATTTTCCAACTTAGAAGATCAAAGGAAGCAATCTAACCTCGCTACTGCAGCCCAGCCGCGAAACAGCAGCAAAACCCGAAATGGGTGCAGAGCCGATCCTGTTGGGCCTCCTTTAACTCATCAAAATCTTGGTAATCTTCCCAAAACTAGTCCAGAGTGAAAGAGCAGCAGCTCCTTTCCGAGTGTAAAAGTCCAGAGGCAAAAAATAGGGAGAAAAGCAGAGACTGGGAAAAGGATCGAGCAGTAGTTGGGGAAGTGGGTGGCATTTACTGTACAAGTGACAACCCCTCCTCCTTGCCCGGGTTTGACTTCCCACTCTGTTGCAACTCCAAACCACCTGTACTGCACCTCGTCACCCTCTCCGTTGTCATCCAGACTGTTTGGGGTCCACCACACGCAAATGTTTGACAAGTGAAGTTCTGACAAATGCGAAAACAGTTTGATATCATTTGACTAGTGGTATTTGTTGCTACTGATCATCCTCTCAACGCCCGTTGAATTTGCATCTTAATGGCTGGTGCTTGACTTTTGTTCTTTTTATATTGGACGTCAAGACTTTAGGGGTCTCTTTTGACTAACAAAAGATGTGTATGTAAAATAATGTCATTGTTTCAAATACTGAATGAAAGACTAGCTCTTGCATTCGGGGCATTTTCAAGATCAAAAGAGGAGTGGATATGTTATGCCAAGAGGTTTCTTCTTAAAGCACGTTTTGGGTTACGATCAGGCTCTTAAATCATAATGTTATGTTTGTCCAGGTATCCCAGCCCTGTTTCAGCAAAAGTGGTCCTTTCCTTAATGGCCTTTTAGGATGGTTGCTCATGGGCTTTACCTTATTTTTTATTTAAGAAAAGCTTTTTTTTTTTGGAATAACCCATATTATCTCTCTTTCTAGTGTAAATTGAGCCCTTAGAATGAACATGGTCTATTTATCTTTGAACTCTAGTCGACACCTGCAGCACCGTCTATCCATTTGTTTTAGTCCGAATAAACATAGAGTCTGAGTTTTTAAGCTAAACCAAACTCAAATTTTAGATGAAATCACCCTGAATACTCACTTGAATTATTTGAGTACCTTGCCGTGGAAAAATTTCTACGCACGCCCAAATATCCATGCCTCTAAAAATTGAATTAATAATAAGTTGACGCATGTTTACTTGTTCTGTTTAACCTTTGTGCAGTATCATAATGTTCCTTTCTAACGATTTTGGATTTAAGCATAGTTAGGCATTGAACTTACTAAGATCTTCTATCGGGTAAATTTCTTTTGCGACTAATCCCTTTGATAATAAGCCAGTAGCATCCAAATGTACAAATGTTATAAAAAAAATATAGTCGAATAAATCATATACGAATACATAAGCTACTTGAATAGAACTTATAAATCATTCTTTGGTATAAATAATTTTTTCTTAGGTATATAAAAGCGTCGATATGACAAAAAATCTTTCCTTTCCGTTGTCAACAAGCACAAACTACAATTTTCCCATTTTACCTCTAAATTCACATTCATTTTTTAATTTCTTGGAATAGAAATTAAATTTTCTATAAATTCAAGTTCGAGAGGAACATGGTTGTGTTAAAACTTTTGAGATCGAGTCAGTAAACACCATTTCCTACTAATTAATCCGAGATTAATATTATTTTTATTTTTGTAGTGTCAAAACAATAAGACGCAAAATATCAAGCCCAATCGCGGCTCTGTTACAAACTAAGCCGGCCCGGCCCATGAAGTGATTTACCCAATTTACCCTCGGATTTCACTCTCCCTCTTCTCTATGGTTTCCCCCGCTTTTTCTCTCCACGCCCAAATCCACACCGGAAAAAAAGGAGCTACCTTTTCCGGCGATCGGCGGAGATCGGGTCCGAACGGCGGCGCCACCGGCGGATATGGCGGCGGAGGCGGAGAAGAAGCCGCCCTACGACGGCGGAGGCGTCGGTGGGAAGTTGAAGAAGCTGCACCACCGGAGACCTCCGTCGACTCCCTACTCCCGCCCCCTAGCCACCCCGGCTCGACAAAGCGGCGGATGGATCCACAAGCTTGCTACTCCTGCTTCGCGTTTGGCAAGTCGCTTCCTCCCTTCCGTGTTCTCTACTCCCAAGCCTTCGGCGCGCAGCTCCCCTGAACCAGACAATGGTGGTTCGTACTTTCTTCTCTTTCGCTAAGGTCTCGATTTTTATATTTGATTGGTTTGCGCCAGTGTTAAAGTCAAAAATTTTTGGCAGCGGGTACCGATTGATGAAGTATTTGTTCAAATTTGTTCCATTTGTAAATAATCTATCTATGGATGTTCGTAGGGTATGAAAAAATCTTACGAACGGATATTTGAACCTGAATTGATGCTTTTGAGAGCTTTTTCTGGATCTGCTTGAATCTCGGAGGAGTTATAAACAAGGATTAAAGTAAATAGCTTTGTGGAAATTGGAACCGAGTATGAAGTATTTGTTTAAATTGTTCGGCTGAGCTATTTTATGGGTGTTGGTAGGATTTGAAACTCTAGCTGGGAACAGAAATTCTGCTCTGAGTTGATGCCATTAAGAACCTCTGCTGAATCTGTTTGACGTTTGAGGAATTTGAAATAAGCTTTCGGGAATTTTATAGAGCTGATAGTTAAAGTTAATAAGTTCCTTTTTGAACTTTTTTCCCTTCAATTTGTTCGATTTGTATCTTCAATGGCTGTATACACGATTGACAATTCTAGGATCAGAAATTTGAACTCAGTTAGATGCCCTTCACAACCTTTATTGAATCTGTTTGAAGCTTTGGGCTTTTTGTTGACTCCTGACTCTTGTTGGAACGGTTGTCCTGTTGACTGTGAGTTTACATTGTGAAAGTTGACTAATACACACATTTGCAAATTGCAGAGTATCATTACTATTGGAACTAAGTATTGCCTAGGACTTCACTGGATAATGACGATGATTAACAACACCCTACAAAAGTGAGAATCAAATACTAAAAAATGTGAAATGTTGGAGTGGAAATTTACCGTCTTTATTATCCCAATCAATTGAATTTAAATTATATTTACTGGTTTGGGTAGAGGATAGTGTGGTTGACTTGATGAATAACGAGAATATTTAATAGAGAGGAAGATGAAAATGAATTTTGAAGAACGTCATCTTCTAGAAGGTTTTATGGGCAGCATTAACACGAACTTGTAACTTAATTCTTCTTATTTCTGTTGGATTTGCTGACTTAGGTGGATCTAGTGTATAGTTCTGTAGTTTTGTGTTGGCAGTTCTCATTGGCTTCTTGATTTCCATCACATATTCTTAAGAAAATTTTGTTGATTGAAAACAATTTCGTTAAGGACTGCTTACTTTATTATGTTAAGCGTGTATTTGTTCAACCTTTGCACAGATGGAAAGCAACAAATATTAGAGAAAGTTTGTACAAGTATAAAATCCGATGTATGTATCTCTTTTTTTAATTTAATATGGTTTACAATTTCTTTGGTTTGCCAAGTTATGTCATTCTATGTGGAATCGTAGTTTGAAATCATTTACCATTTAGTGACATTGTTTATAACATCATCTTCTTTACCAAGAGGTATGATTTTTGGATATGCTATAGTGATGATTGATAATGTAGGTGGGATTGTTCAAGCCTTCTGCATGCAAAAACCATACTGAATCTAACATACAAAATACTAGTTTGAGTATCGAAGTTTGCGAAAACTGTGTGGGCCGGTGCCATCAGAATTATGATTTTCCTGATATTGAAAATCTGATGAAACAGAAAACATTTACAAGGTAAGATTTTGTTCTGGCCCCAATTTTAGACAGAATGTCAACTTCACGTTTTGGCAATTAATATCCTTATCTTGCATTTTGGGCGCGCATGAATTTATGTTTTTTTTTTTTCATAATTCACAGAGATGAACGTGAAAGGTTGACTACGCTTTTACATTCAAGACTAGTTAGCTCTTCTAATGATATTATGCAGCCAATGAATTCTTTAGAGGCTGGATTGGAATTAGTAGAAGGTGCAGTTGGTGTAGAATCAAAAATGCTATCTGAAGAAGAGGATGATGAACCATCAGGCATTTTGGTGAGCTGGTGAACACTACCTTTTACCTGTGACTCAACGATCTTATGCTAATCGCCTATTTATTTATTTTTTTGTGTATTTGTATAGGAACATGATGGCAGTGCTAGTTCTTCACCTGTTGAAATTGCAAAAGCTTTTATGCGAGGTCAAGTGGCAGGTTCCAGTGTTACCTTTAAAGGTTTGCAAGAAAAACGATCTGCATGTGTCCATCCTATGTCAACATACCCCATCCAACCAATAGTGGAAAAATCACCTATATGCTGGCCAGCTGCAGCAGTTCAAAATACTCCAAGCCATGCCACATCTCAGATCCAAAGGCACCGCATCGGGTTGCACAGATTCACACACACACCTTATTCTAGGCTTTCTTCAAAGGTCTGCATGTTTCCTCAGAGCATTGTTTTAAAAATTGTGCAAACAATTATTTATGTTGTCTCAAAGCTGTGTTTTGAAATATTAAAGGCATGATTGCTTCTTGTTTTTGTTGTCTTTCGTCTTCATTCTCAGTTCCCAGGCATTGGCCAATCGTCTTTAACCCAAAGGAGGCAGGAAGCAACACCTCTTTCACCGGGAAATCAAGTATAAATTGTTGAATTCAGATTTCCTAAAATTTTTCCAAATTTTAGACAGGAATTTCTCCGCACACGTTTCTGAATTGCATTTCTTCTGGATTGATTTTTTTGTATGTTAGGCATTAAATTTGACTTCTGGTTTAAAGAATAGTTCGACAGTTGGACCCATCAGGAGAGAACGTCAACGACATTTAGGATTTACTACCCCTGTCAGAGGCAATTTCTCATTTTCTTTAAAATATGCCCAGGGTTTACCTTCTAGTTCTGATGTGTTCCAACCATCACATTTTAGATCCAGTAATTTAAAACCATCTGAGTCAATACAAAACACAAGTGTGAAAAACTATTCTTTTGATGGGAACAAAAAACCTTTGGGTGGGTTGTCAACAGTTCATCCGCAATCAAATGCGATGGCCAGAAAGATACTAGAACATCTGGATAGGGCTTGCTCATCTCCGAAAGCAATGTCTGACGAGTTGAACATCGCCTGGCATAGGACAAGGCCCACTGTTACTTTTCCAGCTGTAAACAATCCAAGTCAAGAAAAGGGGGTATTTTATGAAAACACAGGAAAGAGGCATGCTGGTGAAACTTCTGCACTAAAAGCTGAAACTCAGTCAAATTGTGGTTTGGGTTCTGGTGTATTCAATTCTTGGCACCCTTCAGACTCTGGGGAGGGAAATATTATCAGTAATCCTTCGATACAAAGCAAGGATGCGGACATTTCACAGAGCAAAAGCAACGAGGTATGTGTATGTATAGTGCTTTGGCCATTGCAACTAGGTGATGAATACATACACTCAATGTCCAGCTTTTATATGTTAAGGAGCTGTTACTGACTGATCTAATCAACAACTAAAGAACTTAAGTTTGCAGCATTACCGAGAAGATAAATTTTTTATGACGAAAACGATTCTTTTGCTTAGGAATTGTTTATTTTTATTATCTTCTGTAAAAGCTGGTATATCGCAATCAACTGAACTAAAATTTTTAAATATTGAGCTATTTTCCTTTGGAATTGGGAGACGAGTGATCAACATTTTCTACCTCACTATGTAAGGAATTGGTTAAATGTTCTTTTTTTGAATGTCTTGCAGGATGTATTTCGCTCTTATGGGACACAATTTTTAAATGTTCACAAATCATCCTCCAATGATGGTTGGACCAATAAAGTTCAGCAGCATAGACATGAATTTTCGATTCCTCGGGCCAAGCCAACTTTATCCTCTATATCTGTTCTGGGGCGGGCTGGAAAACATCTAACTTCTGATTCTGCTGCCGGTTTCACTTTCCCGCTAGCAGCAGGTTCACATGGTGAACTGCCGACCCCCACAATGCTGACCACCTTCGGGGTTACTAACATTTTGCAGTCAAGAGAAGAAGATAAAATTCCGAATTTTACCTTTGGTTCGTCAAATTCAGAAAGAGGCCCAGTTTTTACTTCTTTCACTTTTGGTTCTGCCAGGAGCGAAACATCTGTCCCACAATTTAGCTTTGGACCTAATAATACCAAGGGCAGAATTTCTTTTAGTGCTGTTGGCAAAGATGTTAGTTGCTGCTAAAATGATACTTAGTATTGTTGATTTGATTCTTATGGCCAATAAAAAAAATTTGAATTTAGAGGCTCGGTCACCTCTGCCCTTGCAAGTATATTCTCGTGGAGGACCAGAGGTAGCTTTTATTGATTGATGCCATGAAAAGGCAACTGGCTATATCATTGACATATGAATACTGTTTGTTTGTTTTGTATATTGTTTATCCTCTATTTTTTAGCAGTTTTCATCTTGTCTGTTCAAGTTGTATCACTGCCTTGTATTTTGCAACCCCTTTTTTTGTATATATAATTTTAGCGTAAATGATTACTACTCGGCAATAGGTGGACTCATCATAAAATGCTTATCATTTTCTACGTTGTAATAAGATTGTAGGTGCAGAATGTATCACTTCCAATTGAAGGTGAATGCACGCACGCATTTGGTTTTTGCCATAACCTTTATACAGCTGTTATCTTGATAATATGATACATACAATCCTGTAGTTTGAAGGCTCGTATACCACAACTTTTATTCAGAAGAAATTGCCAGTACTTGTACATGCACTTGTGAAAAAAACAAACTACAAACGTTACGTCTCGAGTGCAAGCCATAATTTTATTTTTTCGATAATTGATTTGAAGGTTGTCACCATAAGAAAAAGTAGAGCCAACCATGGGTATTGACTTGGTTGGTTCGCTGTTCCTCTTTAACGAGCAGACAAGGGCAGCAACATTCGTGAAAGGTAAGGTCTATCTGTCTGGATAAGTTCTTGAAGGAAACTACTACTTTTTGTTTTTCTTGTAAAGTAGCCAAGAGCTTTGCAGAATCCGTGCCATGATGCTTTTTTTTTTCTTTGAAACCTCGAGTTACTGCTTGTTGGAAATTTTTTGTGCCACATATCTGCTAACAGAGACAACTGATATTTTCTTAAGTAGCCATGGATGGCCATTTCCTTTTTTACCTAGTTTCACCATCGAATATGAAACAATCTTTTTAAATTATGAGTGTTTAGTATCATAAGCAGCTCGTAACTGTCATAGATCAAACTTCAATATAAGTACCGTTGTACTTTATTTTCAAGATAGTTGCATTTGTTGGGTTAATTTCATATCAGTTTTAGGAGTAACGAGTGATTTGTATATTAACTAATAAGAGAAATATACTTTATAAGTTAACTTTTAGTTTAAGATAGATGTACAAAAGTGATTTTTGGAGGACCCAACAATAATATCACCCTTTCGGGGGAATTGGAGGGCCCAACAATGATATCAAAGTCAAATAGATTTTGATGTTGCCCCAATTTACTTCCTATAACCTTAATATCTCATTGTAACCTTATTACTTCACTGTAACATGTCAGTTCCTGCGTGTATGAGGTGGAGTTGATTTGAATGGTTTGATGAGTGAGGGGCCTCACGGTAAGATTAAATTAGCAAAAATTTGAGCCTCTTGAAACTTCACTTTAACATATTAACCTAATATGTTGTTAAGTTTTTTGCGTGTGTGGTAGAGATGATTTGGGTGGTTTGATAAGTGAGTGGCCTCACAGTAAAATTAAACTACTTTAAATTGGAGTTGATTTGAGTAGTTTGATGAATGAGGGGCCTTACGATAAGATTGAATTAGACCGACTTGAAATCTCTTGAAACTTCATTCTAACATGTTAGCTTCCGCATGTGTGAGGTGGAGATGATTTTGGTAGTTTGATGAGTGAGACCCTCACGATAATATTAGATTAACTCCAATTGGAGTCTCTTGGAATTTTATTCTAACATGTTGATTTAGCATGTGTGAGGAAGATATGATTTAGATGGTTTGATGTGTAAGAGGGAAAATTTGTTGGGTTTTGAATGGTCTGATGTGTGAGAGGGGAAAAATTGTTGGGTTAATCTTATTTCAATTCTAAGGGTAACTAGTAATTGAAAAGCATTATTGGTGTTGTTTTGATTTACCTCCTGCAACCTCACTGTAACATGTCAGCTCCCGCAAGTGTAAGGTGCAGATGATTTTAGTGGCTTGATGAGTGAGGGGCTTCACATCAATTTTGGAGGTGACTAGTGACTTATATATAAGTTAATGGGAAAGGCACATTGGTGTTTCCTCAATTACCTCCCATAACCTCACTCTAGGAGCTCTCGTGTGTGTGAGGTGGAGTTGATTTAAACAGTTTGATGAGTGAGGGGCCTCATAGTAAGATTGGATAGCCTGAATTAGAATCTCCTAGAATTTCACTCTAATATGTAAACCTAGTATGTATAAAAGAGAGATGATTCGAATAGTCTGATATGTGAGGGGGGCTGAATTATTAAGTTAATCACACGTCAAGGGGTGAATTATATATAAGTTAATAAAAAAGTCTTATTCCTGAAGCTAGATTGTGGATTAATAGAAACATGTGATACTTATTTCAAAGTTAATTTTGGGGGTTCAAATGGTCCAACAGTAGTATCAGAGCCAAGTGAGTTTTGGTGTTGCCTCCGTCTGCTTTATAGTAAATCAGTTAGTTCAAATTAGAATCTCTTGTAACCTCACTGTAATATATTAATTCCCGCAGATATGAGGTACTTCATGGTAAGTCACTTAATTCAAATTTGAGTCTCTTGTTGCAATATATTAACTCCCGCATATATGAGGTAGTTCATGGTACGTCACTTAATTTAAATTTGAGTCTCTTGTAACCTCATTGTAATATATTAACTCTCGCATATGTGAGGTAGATATGATTTCAGTAGTTTGATGAGTGAGGGGCCTCATGGTATGAGTGTAAATGATTTGGGTGGCTTGATGAGTGAGGGCTTTCACAATAAGATTAGATTAACCCAAATTAGAATCTCTTAAAATTTTACTATAGCATATAAACCTAACACGTGTAAATGAGAAATGATTCAGATAGTGTGATGTATGAGTGGAAAAATTGTTAGGTTAATCCCACAATGATTCTGGGGGTGAGTGATGACTTGTATATAAATTAATAAGAACGTTTTATTCCATAAACTAGTTTTTAAATTAAGAGAAAAACGTAAAACCTGTTTTAAGTTCTATTCCATTTGGGTTCCTTAAACTTGTTTGATGTTGAGACTCCAAACCAAAATAGCATGAAATCTGAAAAAAAAACCCCCACAAAAAATGAAGCATTTAAATTCATGAAGAATTATTTTTCTGTGCTCAATATTCTAAAAAAATGCAAACGCCAAAAGTTTTCATATATGTAGATGAATATAAACATATAGATCAAGCCCACTTTTGAAGGCCAAATTAACAAATTTCTAGAATGATAAATACTTTTATAGGAGATAACACATGAAATATGCATAAAATTGAAAAACATACAGTAATGATCAAATGAGGTGAACGTATACAAGTAGCGATTTCATGAAAAATATTAATACAGGCCAAAGTACGTTTCTCAACAGAATTTTGGTACATAGATCAGAAGAGAAAATTCAATTTATTTGGATGATGCTGTGCGTCAGATGGATACAGGATGCAGTTTAACAGTTTGATGCCGATCATTCCTTGAATCAGATGCTTGCATTCAGGTTTCTAGTAAAAAAGGTATTTTTCAACACTTTATATAATCAACAGTTATATATATATATATATATATATATATATATATATATATAAGTACAGAACAATCTTATAAAAGGCTATATATCTAACTATAAAAATTGAAATATTATGCAGCTTATGTTGGATTGGTTTTGTATTTTGTGCCCAGTTTAAAGTTTGAACTCTCTTGATGGATATCATGATACATCAATTAATTAACTATATAAACATGAAAGATAAATGTTTTTTTAAAGTGCTCATTTATATGTTATGTGATCAACGTTCATTTATGCATAACATATATAAGTGTCATAATTCATAATTCATTTTATGAACACCTACATTGGATAATTGTGGATGACGGTAGCAAACAGTGAGCATTTCACTAATGTCATTTTGCTTCAATAATCCACTCCAAAATATTCACTAATCTATATATATAGTTAGCTGCACATTAAAAAAACTTGGGCGACATTCTACACGGTGTTGGAACAATATTCTGAAAACATTTCATGTCATTCATTTGCTCTCTTGTTCATTTACAATTTTTTTCTTTTCAATGTATTTCTGGGTGTTGATATATAGCTTTGTGGGCATCGTCAATGCATGCCTTGGGAACTAAATTTAACAATGCCATTGACAACTCCTAACTTCGATCTCTTCCTTTCATGGTGTGAAGCTAAGGCTGATAGACGCAGACTGGATAGGTGTCACAGTCTAGACTTGCAAGTATAGCTTCTGCTTGTACGTTCACAGTCTATAAATAACGTGATTTAACTCACTGCGTGCTCGCTTTTCGATACATATTTTCCTCAATATTTTTTTTAAAAATTCATTGAATATAGTTTACAAATTACTAATAGTTATTTTAATTTATCATGCTTGGGAAAAAACTTTTCATGCCAATCTTAATCTTAATTTGTTAGGCCAATATTGTTATCCATGTATTAATTATTTAATTTTATCCTAGCCCGAACAAAGACAACCTCTTATAGTTTTCATACTTGTAGGCTAGTAATATCTACAAATTAAACTGAAATACAAATGCCTAAAATTTCATGTACCCCAAGATCATGAACTGACCTTACTTTTGTTGGTCGATAGTGTCCAACATGAGGCCGAAATGAATATGAGGGAAGTGTGCCCACTGCAAGATCAAGGACTAAATATATAAGAATTTTGAGTTGGAAAAAATAAATATATAAGGATTTGAATCTGGGTGTTTCATGGAAACCAGTAAGCTCTCTTACATTCTTAGCTGCTGTGCTGAAAGCTTCTCTGTGGCTTATCTTTGGGTTGTTTGCCTTGATCCTTTGAATTTCTTCCCTGTTTGCCAAAATAAAGATATTAATTTTTATATAATTTACTGAAATTCAAAGAGCAAGAGGAAAGTTTCAAAGAATTAAGCGTAGTTTAATTACTTGATGAATTGGTTGTAAGCAGATGGAACTCTTTGCCTTTTCTCTGGATCTATTTTCAGAGAATGGAAAAGCAAAAATTAATTAAATCATGCTCAAAACGCCAATTAGAATCATAAAGAAGCATATGTATAGACTCGATAGCTTTTATATCGTTATATATATTGACCTTTTTGCTATTATTTGGGAAGTATAAGAAACTTACTACGGTTAACGGAAATTCTCCCCTCGTTTTTATTAATGGCAGATACCGGGTGATAGAAGTTTGCCTTGTCGCATCTTGAGGAAGATGGAGGATCGAACCTGTAATCTGGTGAAGGGAAGTTTGGGGCCTAACAACAATATTTTCATGTAATGATGCAATTATAAGGGAAGAGAACGAGGATATAGCTAATTATAAGATGCAATTAGAAGTCATAAAAACATGGTAAATATTACAAACATATATATGCATCTATACAAAGAGCAAGCTATAAATGAATTTATGCCTCTTATCTTTCTGGGTTTTTCTTTTCATGTGTAAATGTTTCTGGGTTCGATGGAGTCAAAGAAGTTGAGACAGAAAAAGAGAAAGAGAGAGAAACATTTACAGATCATGCTAGCTAGGTCTAAAGCGAGGGTAGAAGATTAGCTGGTAGGAAATTCATGATGGAAAAATGATTGTTGAATTTTTTTCAACCTGAATCTGGGGCCACGAGGAGATTGAGTGAAGGGCAGCGGCCATGTTGACAGACCAAAGATGGGTGCAATGGCCGCATCGAACTGTGACCATGTCCATGAGATTGTTGAATGGCACACTCACCTGCACAAACAAGAAACATGACTCGAATCAGGTCAGATCGGGCATGAAAAAACACAAAGTCAAGATTGTGAAGAGAAAATCAATACTCTAATTGAGAAATCAAGATTGGAAATGCAAGAGAAAGTTGCTGATTATTCTGGCTTGTAGGCTTCCTTCTTCAAAAGTCTGGAACTTACTAGTCACCACAGAATCTGTGACGACCTAAGAGATTGAGAGAAATATTCTACCACAGAATTATACTTTATCGTTTTCCTAATTTAGAATATATAGATATATATATATGTGTGTGTATTTTTTCCTTGTGAAATTGAAAAATTTTGTAGGAAACATTTTCATCTTGGTCTCAATCATGATTCTATGTATGTAAGAAAAGCTCATAGTAAGGGTATCTATCCAATATAAATCGATCTATTCGGTGGTTTATTTAAAGTACTAGATGATCATCTTGGTTGAAACTTTAGCAGCAAATGTCAATTCCATATGAGGAGTGCAACAGAAGCCACCTTTGCAACCAAGAAACAAAAGTTGTTAATTCTATCCAACAATACATTAAAAAAATAAAAGTTGTTAATTGCATCAATCTGCAAACTTCAACTTCGAACAAATAAAAAAAAAAGTCCAACAATATTCACAAGATCTAGAAGCTGATTTGGCTGTGGTTATAAAAACATACATATAAATATTTCACATGAGACGAACTTGTTCATTAAATTTCACAACCCAAAAGGAAAAACAATGAAGAACTAGCTAAGAACAATTTGTGTCTCATATATATATATACCGCTAAGGTGACGTTGCAGAAATTGCAAGGGATGTAACAAACTTTCTCCCACCCAACATCCATGCTGCTTGACATATCTTGACTTGAAGTGAATCCCAACTCGGAAAGAACCAGGAAATAGAAGAACGTCTTCTTTCACACACAACTCAAAAGAGGCAAACAGAGAAGAAAAAACAAATGAAAGAAGGAGAACACAGCATATATGATATGTTATCGGATATAACAAGTGTAGAAAGTGAGACCTACGGAAACCTTTTGTACTACAGCAGAGAAAGCTTGAAAAATAAAGTGATGAAGCAGCTGAAAAGCCATGGATCTCAAACTTTCTTTTACATGATTTTCCCACAAAAAAAAGTAGGAATATAATTATCAGTAATAATGTTTTATTTTTCAACTTTAGCAAACATTGATGTAGTTTGATTGGTCTTAATACTTTTTTTGAAGATCAGCACTAACCATATCCTTATGTCTTGACCATCACAATCGAGCTAGTTAATGCAAAAAGTATAGTGTGAATAAAATGCCGGGAAAGTCGGTAATTGCTGTCTTCTTTCTCATGACAAGTAGGGTTTTAGTTCCAATGCATCTTGTGAATGGCACAAAAAGTTGTAGCTACATTCAGATCTAGTAACCCTAACCATCTTATAGCCTTAATGTAGCCTTCCCTCGAGCATTTTACGTGGTTTCGATATAATCCTCTCTTATGACTTGCAAAGCCCAAATTGAAACCTTATTTAGTTATGCCGCAATGTTTAAAACATCAACTGGCTAGAGGTCATAACAGGTTGTAAATCTTTTGATGTTATTCTCATTCTTAAGTCAACCTCAACTACTTAACCAAAAATATTAATATGAACTTAACAATCTGTGGGAGAGTACTAGAGCTGCCTCCAATCACTAGGGTTTAAGAAAAAACGAGCACTAATTTGGTGGGTCTTTGTCATTTATGTACATGTTCATGTTGGTTGATTGTTGTCAGTAGAGAGCTTATTCGAAGGCTTGGGGGGCATATAATTTGGCCATATCCTCATACAAGGGGGGACCGATTTGTTGAGATATTCATAGGTAAGAGCTCCCTTATTCTCCCCCCTACAACCATGGCGCCCAAGGTGGGCGAGCCATATTAGCAGAATGAGAGACAGGGAAGGACAAGATGACAACTTGATTCAAATAGTAACATTTAAAGGAAAGCTGAGTTTCACTGGAAAAGGATAGGGAAGAGGACAAGCACCATAAAAGCTCTACCCCATTAAAACAGGTTAGAATATACAGAGAGATTAAAAGATGAGGAGGGGGGGGGAGATCAAGCAGTTATCAAAAAGAGCCAAGAGAGATTTGTAAGTTTCTCTCGTTTGTCGTCTTGGCCGACCTAGTCAGTGGTTTTAACGTGGTCTCTTGCGCTGCGTCACTTTCCATGTCCCAGGCTGCTTGACATACATGACCATGTGAATAGCTAAGGTTCCCATAAATGAGATGAACAATACTGGGTAGCTACTATTTCCATTATTCCTTCGTTTCCCCTTGCAAACTATGATCCTGATTCTTCTTCTTTGCATGATTTTTTTTTGGGGAAACATATTACGCTTAATGCAGTAGTTTTGTGACCAAAGAAGGGAGATGACAGTTTCACTTTTGCTGATCATGCCATCAAACTGATCACTTCGAACAGACTGAAGCCTCACTTGCGGATTAACGAGTAGTTGAAAGGTGAGGGAACCAGTGACTGGAGTTGAGATGGAAGAACTGATGGGCATGGATGAGGGATTGCACTGGTCCTATTGGGATGAGGACATGATGGATTCAAGATCTCACAATTGGAAAACCTTTAGTTATGTTTAGTGCAGTCAGGAGCTTTTTACTTGTGCAATTCACAAGGACTTTGGATTATCTTTTGCGACCAATTTGAAGTGAACCAGTTTTGGCTCCTCCTAATGGGGATGGGGATGCTCATCGTTGATCCTAAACTCGGCGTCATCTGCGTCTCCATCGGAGCCAAAAAAAATTTATGTAAAATAGGTATTAGATTGAGTTCCTACTTTTGATCGTAGGTGTGAGCCAATTTAGCTAGGTGTACAAAAGCTCCGGTAAGGACCGGACCGTGTAAGACTATTTTGCTAAAGCTGACATACGTACGAGGTGCGAGTAGAGTCGGAGTTCAGTAGCGCTCAAACTTACTTATTTGTCTTCGAATTTGAGTCCAGCTTTAAATATTTTTCCATTAGATTTCTAGTCTTAAGTGCATAAGTTCGAACATTATTTATATATATATTGTTCTTTTTTGTAATTTAAAATAAAATTAAATATAAAGTTGTAATTTAAAATAAAATTAAATATAAAGTATTAAATAATTTAATTATGTATTAATTATATACCAAATAGTTTGTTCGTGCATTAAACTATTTTATCTTCATGTAAAATGATCAATACTATGTCCTGATTCCAATTATTATCTTTATACTTTGTGTAGTGACTATATAAATCATATAAAATAGTGTTTTAATTTATAATATCAAATTTTAAGTCGAACTGTACAACGTGATTCTAATTATTATTTTTTATAATTTATGTAGTGACTATATAAAAACATATAAAATATTATTTTAATTTATAATATCAAACTTTAAGTCAAATTGGGCCGAACAAATGTGTGCTTATGTTCGTTAGATTCGAACTAAATTGAATTTGGACTTCCACTTCCACTCGATTTGCAAATTTGAGTTTGATAGAGCTGTTGGTATCCCTTCACTAAGTTTGAACCAATAACATATCAAAAAACTATGAAAATCTTGGACAATTAATAGTTCATAATTCATTGTCATACAATAATGAAATTTACATAAATGTGTTTCGCATGTTAAACAAGAGGGTAATTTATCTAGAACCAATTTCGAAACCCTAAAAAACACTCAAGAAAAATAGTGTATATATATATAGTCCTGATCCACAGGATTTAATGCTGTAAGGAATTCTAATCAGATATGTCTCTAACTTTGCTTTCATACAATTCAATGGCGTGGTTGGCAGTGGGGTGAGCTTCTAACGGCCAGGAATTAAGCCTTGATTAAAGGGGAACTATTTCTCATGGTTTTCTGGATCCCCTCCTCTCATCTTCAAGGAATAATTTCCAGACTGATCTCCCTTCCTATAAATGAACATATATATATATATATATATAT
>JAVDBV010050669.1:0-18049 GCA_032619315.1 Piper longum
CGGGTCCTAGTAACGTCCCAGATGGTGATCAAGGGAGTGCCCAAGGGCGAGCAGGGTTAGCTGACCCGGGCAAATGGGGTGAGCTTCCAAACCCAGTGCCACCGGTAATCCAACAAGTGGTGCCGCCAGCTGTTGATGATAGTGACCATTACACTGTGGAAAAATTCTCGAAGAATGGAGCTGAGGTATTCATTGGATGGACTGATCCAATGAAGGCAGAGAGCTGGATAGACATTACTGAACAAGTGTTTAGAGCTCTCTTTGTGCCCCACCTCCATCAAGTGAGGTTGGAAACATGCATGCTTTAGGAGGAAGCAACTTATTGGTGGAATTCATGGAAAAGACTATATTCCATCAACGTGAGATTTCATCAATCATATTAGCGGAATTTGTAATAGTCTTCAATGGATAGTACTTTCCTGAGTCCGTTGTCTAGAAGAAAGCGCTGGAATTCACCACCCTGGCTCAGAGAGAAGATTCGGTCCAGGATTATGCCAATAATTTCTTGCAATTGGAGCGATTTGCACATGGGATTCTGGCAACTGACAAGGCTAGAGCGGACAAATTCTTTTGGGGATTGAAGCCAGAATTGAGGAGTAGGGTTGCTATGGCTCCAAGGGTCACCATAACTGAAGTGTTCAAGGCAGCCACTACTCATGAGTTGGTGTATGAGCATGACCATGCACAGAAACAGGTGAAAGCTACTATGCAACATAAGAATGCCAACCAGGGTAGTAGCCAAAACTGGTCCGTAGGACACCAGCAGAAAAACTACCAAAGGAACGTCAAGGGGAACCTCAAAAGGATGTTTGAGAAGTCTCCGTATCGACAATGTAAAAATTACAGAAAAATGCATTTAGAGCCATGCAACGAGCCCGGTTGGTGCTACAATTGTGGAAGGACGGGACACATGCAAAAGGAGTGCCATCAACCCCTGAAGCAACAACAGGAGTAGCCTGAGAAGGGGAAGGCACCAGGTCCTATTCGCTACCCGGCACCTACAAGACTGGTGGACAAAGGCAAGGCAAAACTTTATGTGTTCTAAATCGAGGATGCTGAGGAGGATGACCATATAGTTCGAGGTAAAATTCTGATTCAAGGAGTTATGGTGGATGCCTTATTTGACTCAGGGTGTACACATTCATTCCTTTCATCCCAATTAATTATGAGTTTAGGACTCCAAACATCTTCATTATCCAAGACTTGTAGAGTTACCACTGCAACTGGGGACGGTGAAGTCACAACATTAGGAGTGACTAACCTATCCTTAAATATACAAGGGAAACTATATGTGTGGAATTTTATCGTGCATGGGGTAAAAGTGTTTGATGTACTGTTGGGATTGGACTACTTGTCTGCACACCAAGCTTTTCTTGACTGTAAAGGGAAGAGAGTGGTGACAAAAACTTGTAATTGTCAGATGGGGGTCATTTTTCAAGGGTCATTGCATGATCCATTTTCATGTATTGTGTTAATCAGTGAGGAAACCGAGTGGTTTGGTGAGGATTGTCAAGCCTTTTTGGCTAATCTAGTGGAGTCTGAGTCCAAATCCAAAGAGTTTTCCATGATTCCGGTGGTAGCAAAGTTTCCTGACGTATTCCCAGATGAACTTCCAAGGTTACCTCCTAAGCAGGTAGTGGAGTTTGTCATTGACCTAGCACCTGGACTAACACCAATTTCTAAAGCACCATACTGCATGGCTCCACCTGAACTCAAAGAGTTAAAGAGTCAACGAGAAGAGTTGTTGTAGGCAGGTTTCATCCAGCCAAGTACTTCACCCTAGGGAGCCCTTGTTCTTTTTGTAAAGAAGAAGGGTGACTCACTTCGACTGTGTATTGACTATTGTCAGCTCAATCAAGTGACAGTCAAGAATTGTACCCCTTACAGAGGATTGATGACTTATTTGATCAGATGAAAATAACCGGAGGATTTTCTAAAATAGACTTGCGGGTTGGATATCATTAATTGCGAGTAAAAGAATCGGATATACAAAAATAGGCTTTCCGAACTTGGTATGGGCATTATGAGTTTCTAGTCATGCCTTTTGGTCTAACAAATGCACCAGTGGCCTTTATGTCACTTATGAATACAGTATTCCACACATACTTGGACAAGTTTATTATCGTGTTTGTGGATGACATTTTGGTCTATTTAGATAATGAGGAGGACCATGTGAAACACTTGTCCATTGCTCTTCAAGTCCTGAAGGAGAATCAACTGTTTGCCAAACTATCAAAGTGTGAATTTTGGCTGAAGGAGGTGAATTTCCTCGAACATATTATCTCAAAGGCAGGAATTGCATTGGATCCACCAAAAGTGAAAGCAGTCACTAATTGGCCACAACCTAAGTCAGTCACCGATATCCGAAGTTTTCTTGAGCTAGCAAGCTACTATCAGAAATTCATTAAAAAATTTTCCTTAGTGGCATCGCCAATGACTAAGATCACATGCAAGGGAGTCAAGTTCTAATGGTGTAGCAAGTGAGGAGAGTTTTCAATCTTTGAAGAAGAGTCTACCTACTGCACCAGCCTTGGCCTTGCCAAATGGCAATGAAGGATTCGTGGTCTTCAGTGATGCATCTCTGGTAGGGTTAGGATGCTTCCTTATGCAAGATGGTAAGGTGGTGGCTTATGCCTCTCGCCAACCAAAGATTCACGAACAAAATTATGCAACCCATGACTTGGAGCTGGCAACAGTTGTTTTCGCTCTAAAGATTTGGAGACACTACTTATATGGAGCCCAGTTTGAAGTGTTCACTGATTACTAGAGTTTGAAGTATATCTTCACATAGAATGACCTTAATCTTCGACAGAGGCGGTGGATAGAATATTTGAAGGACTATGACTTCCAAATTTTATACCATCTGGGGAAAGTGAACGTTGTAGCCGACGTGTTGAGTCGGAAAAGTAAGGTTGACAAGGATAGCTAGCTAGACTTTGGGCTATGTTAGTAGAAGTGGTGGCCATCGACCCGGTGGAACAACTAACAGAATTACTGGCAAACCTGGTTATTTCCAATGAATTGTTGGACCGAGTTAAGCTATCACAAATGGAAGATGAGGAGCTGAATGAGATGTTGGACAAAACTCCTTACATGGTAGCAGATTCCAGCAGTGTAATCAAATTTAGAGGGAGGTTGTGTGTACCCAACGATGATGCACTGAGGCGGAATATCCAGGGAGAGGCTCATCGCTCAAAGTTCTCAATACACTTTGGTGTTACAAAGATGTACCAGGACTTAAAACAAACCTACTGGTGGATTGGGATGAAGAAAGATATGGTGGATTTTGTTTCTAAGTGTTAGACGTGCCAACTGATCAAAAACCAACATCAACTACCCAGTGGATAATTACAATCTTTAGAAATACCTACCTGTAAATAGGAGTGTGTCACATGTTATTTTATTTCTAAACTCCCAAAGACTCTGAAAAGGCACGACTCTATATGGGTGGTTGTGAACCGCTTGACTAAGGCAGCTCATTTTATCCGCACAAAATCAATAAGGACGGTGGAATAAATAGCAGAATTGTGTGTCAATAACATTGTCAAGCCGCATGGGATTCCAAAGGAGATAGTCTCTGACATAGATCCCCTATTCACTTCTCATTTTTGGGAAGCTTTCAAAAAAGCTATGGGGATCCAAATCAAACTAAGTACAGTATATCATCCCCAAACTGATGGTCAAAGTGAAAGGACCATTCAAACTTTGGAGGATTGTTAAGAGCATGCATCCTTGACTGGGGAGGAGATTGAGAGAAAAGCTTAGCCTTAGCTGAATTCACGTATAATAACTCTTATCAAGCCAATATAGGAATGACACCGATTGAAGCCTTATACGGCAGGCCCTATAGATCTTAATCATGCTGGTTGGAGTCTACTGAGGCGGTTATAGTCGGGCCAGAGGTGGTAAGAGAAGTAGTTGAAAAAGTGCAACTCATTCAGCAAAGGCTTAAGGCAGGTCGGGATCGACAGAAAAGTTATGCTGATACTCGAAGGAGGGACCTAGAGTTCCAAGTTTGGGAGTTTGTGTACCTAAAGACATCTCCTAGGAAGGGAGTGATTAGATTTAGAACATGAGGGAAGTTTAAGCCAAGATTCATCAGACCATTTCCAATCCTGGATCTAGTCTAAAATTATGCATATAGATTAGCATTACCACCAAGCCTCGATGGCGTACACAATGTTTTTCGTTGGCCAATGCTAAAGAAATGTGTACGAGATGAGGATTATATAATCACAAATTTTGCAGACTTAGAGCTGCAATCAGATTTAACCTATGAGGAAAAACCAGTTCGCATCTTGGCAAGAGAAATTAAGACACACCGGAACAAGGAAATTCTTTTGGTAAAAGTATTATGGAGAAATCAGGGATCAGAGGAAGCTACATGGGAGACTGAACAAGAAATGGCCAGGAAATACCCTACCATGTTTGTAGCATAAAATTCTTGTAATTGTAGTAACATGAACTAATCCCGATGATGTACTTAATCATGATTGTCCTGTTAATGCCATAATATTTTGGGGATGAAATATTTCTAAGTTGGGGAGAGATTGTGAAGACCTTAAAAAAATAAAAAGAAATAAACAAATAAATATATATATATATATATATATATATATATAATAAATAAATATTCGACGTGGTAGGATCGGATGTTGGAAAATTACTATTTCCATTTAAATTAATTACCCGTTACCTGGTTTATTATTATTTACCCGGTTAAGTGAAATGTATCATTGACTCGTTTAACCGGTTAAGTAAACCATATCATTTACCGTTTACCAGGCTAAGTGAAATACGGGCGAAGTGTATTTTAATGTACCATACCCATCATTTCATTATATAAGGAGAAAGGGGGGGGGGGGGGGGGTCATTCACATTATTTTCCTTTGGATAGACGCCGGCTTCCTCCTTGCTCGGGTATTTTCCTCTTTTTCTTCTTAGTTTTCATGCATACTTATGTTAAAATTCGCAATAAGTTGATAATCATGGAAATTAAAAACTTGAAGTTCATCCATGAATCCAAATTGCTGCCGTTCAGCAATTCATGGTCCTTTGTTGATCAATTACTGCAGCAAGTTCATGCCAATTGTGTCTCAAATTCATGGCAACGAACATGTTGACGCGAGAGAGAATAGCCTTACTCCTTGCAACGTCCAAGAGAGGCCGATCCTTCCTGGTTGATGACGGCCTGAAGTAGTGAATCTCTGAATTGGGCGGAGTTGCAAGAAGTGATGAAGTAGGGTAGAACGTTCTGCTGGTTTGCAGCAGTGGGGTGGCGTTCTTTTTCTTTTTGGGTTGGGTCATGGTGCAGGAAGGAGGGGAGTATTGGGGCGGCGCTGCTGGCCACGTCGGAGTCGCCATGGGAGCAGATCGGGGCGGCCATAGCAGCAGGTTTGGGCTGCCATAGCAATAGTTCGGGGTCGCCATGCTGCTGGTCGGTCGCCATGTGGGGTGCAATCCGGTTCTTTATTGATAGCTGCAATAAAGCTTGGATCTTTATGGTTTGGATTGCTCGGGTAGATTGGAGTTGTGATCTGATTTTGGATTGAAGGACAAGACAACAGGGCTGGTTTTCGTGCCAAGATGAAGGTGTGGAGAAGAGAAGAACATAAGGGAAGAAGAAGATGGCAAACTTGTAAATACGGGTTGACTCAACATGGTTCGAGTTAAAAAAAATAATATCAACTCGTAATAAATCTTTAAAAACAATTTATCTAATGGGGTAAGAGTTAAGTGGCTAAAATTATAAAATATTATACAAAATTGCCATAAATAATAAAATACGATCATAATAAATAGTAAATAACTAATCGGCTTATTACAAGCGATTAAATTAATTGGAGGGTTTTAAATGATAAATAAAATAATGATGTCACGTTTACCTTAAATTAATATTTGGTAATTAAAAAAATTATTTTAATAACAAATTAGTAAGGTAGAAAAATAGGTTAATAAAATATAACTGTGTAGAAATTATGAAATAGCATAATTAAATAAGGAAGGGTTGAACATTATTGAATTAAATAAATTACAAATAATTGTATTAATGATATCCTTAAATTAAGATGATACAAATAATAATAATTAATTTTGGTTCATAAATAAATTATTTAATTTGGCATATTATATATTGTCAAAATTTAATAAATATATTAATCATTTAGTTGCATGTATTTTCTACACGAATAAAATTAAACTTATGTATACTTTTATGTTCTCGTTTAGATTAGAATCATGGTCGTAGTTGTGGGATTAACCAGGTCCGTATAATTATTTAAAATGTTATATTTCCCCTTGTGGATAGTCTGGTCGGCGTGAGCCCAGATTCGACCACCATGTACGAGTGCAACCGGGGACAAGGAATGAACTCAGTTCGACAAGTGTTGCACCCTTCATAATCTAATAATGGACATGTCAGAATAGACCTCACAACCCATAATACAAAAAAATGGACATAGCGGATTTGACTTGCCAGCCAATTAAAGACACGGTGGATTGGACTCACCAGCAAATAACGGATATGGCATATTGGACTCGCCAGTTGGTAATGGACATGACGAAGTAACCCATCAGCCAATAAATTGGACATGACAGATTGGACTCGCTAGCCAATTATAGACATGGTGGATTGGACTCACCAGCCGATAATGGGCATGGCGGATTGGACTCGCCAGCCGGTAATGGACAAGATGGACTGACCCATCAGTCAATTTTGGACATCGCAGATTGAACTCACCAGCCGGTAATTGACATGATGGTCTGACTCATCAGCCAGTAAATTAGACATGGTGGATCGAACTCGCCAACCAATTACGGACATGGTGGATTGGACTCATTAGCCGACAATGGACATGGCGACTCGCCGGCCGGTAATGGACATGATTGACTAACCCATCAGCTAATAACAGATATGGTGGATTGAACTAGCCAACTGATAATGGACATGGTGGGCTGACCCATCAGCCAATAAATTGGACATGGCGAATTAGACTTGCCTGCCAATTACAGACATGGTAGATTAGACTCACAAGCCGATAACAAACATGGCGGATTGGACTCACCAACCGGTAATGGACATGATGGACTGACCCATCAGCCAATAGATGGACATGATGGACTGACCAATCAACCAACTATTGGTCATTGTGGATTGAACCATCACCTAATAATATAGATAATGATAGGGAGTTTATGGATTTGTTTTATTTAATTTTATGACTTAGTATTTTAATCACTAACACGGAATTGCCTCTGTAGGTTAGCAGCTGGAACTAAAGAGTAAGAGACGACTGGCTGGTTTTTCTACCAACTTAGGTGGCAAACAGATAATAAATGACTTCCCTTTTTTACTTTTCTTGTGTTATAAACGTAGCTATGGGAAACGGTCTAAGATTGTGAGATAATTATTTCATAGATTGTCATATGAAACATAAGTTCTTTTGATAAGTTAGAAATGCCAGACTTATTTTCTTTAATATTATTCATGTAACATTTTAAGTAACACCTGGTCCGGTTAAGCCTGGTCATTAAAGGGTTGGTTTATTAAATTTTGAGTTATACCTGGCCAGCAAGACCCACAATATTGTGAAAAATGGCAGGCCGTTACAACCCCTCTTTTCTTTTTCCTTCCTCCCCCCCCCCACCCCCTGCTCTTTATTTATCTTTCTCCCCTTCCTTCCGTTTTTTTCTTCTTCTTTTTCCTTATCCACAGCTAAGGTGCAAGGGTGCTCTCCTTGCACCTTTGAGCCATTGCACAAGGGCGTGCATGTGCGCCTTTGTGCTGGCACCAGGTTAGTTTTTTTATAAAATCTAGCCGCCACCCTTTGTTTCCTTGCTTGCACCTTGGCCACCTCCCAGCCCTTCTTCCTCCCCCCCCTTCCCTCTCCTTTCCCTCATTTCTTCCCTCTTTTCTTCCTCCCCCCCCCTTCCCTCTCCTTTCCCTCATTTCTTCCCTCTTTTCTTCCTCTTTCATTCCCCTCCTCTTCTCTTTCCTTCGGGTAAGCTTTTCTTCCATTTTTCTTTAGTTGTTTTGTATGATTTGCATTATTTCCTATAGATCTAATTAGAATCATGTAGATCACTTCATTTTAATTGTTTTGGCATATTAATCAATATATTTTGTAGGTTAGATTATTATAAAAACTGAATTTTTTGGATGTGTTTTGTACATGTGTTGATCGTCCAAGGTAAAGCCCAACATAAATCACCTAATTAAGGTTATAATAATAAAAAGATTTTAACTTTATAAATTTGGATTACGTCCGAGATGCCTTGGATTATGCGCCAAATATTAATTAATTAAATGTGCAACGTAATAATAATTTTCTTTTGTGTGTAATACTAAAATGAACCCACTCTGTGATCTTAGTTAATTTCACAATGAAATTAATTAATTTAATATGTAAAAAAGATTTAATTAATAAAAATCATTATTCGCGTAATTGGGTTGGGAGATGACGACATTTCAATTTGCTCCATCGGAGCCAACCGAATTTGTCCGATTCGACATCTTTTAAGTTCTAGATTTTAATTTGCCTTCTCAATTTAACTATTGGGCTACCAACAAATTTACTCGTCAGATAAGATCATTTTAATAGTAATTTAGATATTTCACTACTATATAGTGTGTTAAGATATCTCAAGCTTAGGTGTCCAGATCCTCGGACAGACCGATATCTTTGGACATCTCAATTGCATGGGTTTAAGCCCAATTGATGTTTCTAAACTGACAACACACTTATGATTTCAACACATGATTTATTAACTTGTTCTACTTTTTTCACAATATAAATTCACGTATGAACACGGTTATCAAATTAGATCAGTTGCACTCTATTTAACTTCTTATTAGATGTCATGCATCCTTACCACATCTAGGACTATTCATTCATTGTACATATTCATCATACAGGGTCATGTGGCTGTCACATCGCTAAGTCCATTGGAGTTGGGCTTGCTCAGGCAGGACGAGGAGTTCTTCTCAAGTCCGCTAGGACTTTCTTCTGCTTGGTTCCCATGATTTGATTTACAACGTAGAACGTAGTTATGGACACAATATTGGATCATACTATCTATAGGTCATTTAATCAATCTTTCAGATTAATAAAACTTCAAGGATGAGTTCTCTTGTTGAGATTTCAAAAGTTGCAAGATCAAGCTCAAAGTTGCAATGGCGCTATTTTGAATTGTTCATACCCAAACCTTACATGTATTAAGTTCTCAGATTTTGACTTTCATACAAGGTGGATGGGATGCGTGACATCACCAAGGGGCCCGGTCGGTACCCACCTGCGGTGCTTGGTTGACGGTCATATATATGATATTAGTTTACTATCTGCTAGCATTGTATATTTGGCATGTACGTGTCCGTTGAGAATATATGGACCGTGCACTGTCACATTTTTTATCAGCTACGCCCTATTGGTCATATAACCAGCATGTTACCTTCAGCTATTATCCGGTCTATGTTTACGATTACTAGTAATTATGATTATGATTGGGCCCTATTGGATACTTGCTTATGATCAGTTTTGTACAAAGAAGTTGTTGTTTTATTTCAGTTCCTTGTGGATAACTATCTTATCCATTTGCAAGTATTGAGATTTTTCCAATTAGGTATTTAGGACTCAATGACCTCGTTGCTGATGTGATTTCTTATATTATGTAGGTAAGCATGGTTGGCATTTGACAGTGTAGCTGGGCAGATCAGGAAGACCCTAGCGGATGTTGGACTAGCTTTTGGTGTTGCGAGTTTATGGTTGTGTTTTGTGTTGCATCCCTTGGAGACTTTTGTGATTTTGGATATGTATGACATGTTTATACTGATGTCTTGTGACTATGGATCATGGGATGATGTTGTTGCCATGTGGCCTTGAGACTTGTATTGTGACCCATGTCTGCTTGTGCCTTGTGATATGATATTACAATAGTTGCTAGTTTTTGTTTACCTAACTATTTTTCCTCTATTTTGTTGATAAAAAGCTCTAGGGTACTCAAGTCTAACTTATTTTGTGCAAGTTTCTTCAAGCTTCGATGTCTAGGAGCTGATGGTTAAATAAATATCTAGGTACGCAAAACCTCACTACTTGTGAAGGTACATGGGGCGAAGAAAAACATTGGTTGGAGGAGCTTTTGTGATTTGTATCTACAAGAGAAGGGCCCATGAGAACACTAGGTGCCAATAGCCTCATAAATGTGAAATTTGTGTTAAATATATTGTAAATGATCTAGAATTATGGCGTAACGCCTTGGAATTGATTCTAAGAATGTTAATTGATATTATGAAGTGTTTTGAGATTATTCTGTGATTGAATGATAACTATACAAATTTTGTAAATTTTTCCACTTTCGAATTTACATGAGAGACTGCTGAATTTCTCTAAAAACATAGTCACATTTGTAAATTTGACTCATCTAGAATGTCCTACTCCAAGATCCAAGCCGTAGATCTCTTGTATGCATTTTAGTCTTATTTACGCATTAGATTCCCTTGTGTTCCATCTTTTGAAGTCTTCCGTGGTTAGGTCCATCCTGTGTTGGTTCTTCGTTTTAATGGTCAGTCTGATTCCGTCATTCTTAGTTGATTTATCAAGTAATAGATTTGGAGTTATCATGTTGATTTAATGATAATTAATTAATTGCATGATAATTATTCAATTTTAGTTGAGATTTATCATGTTTTTAGATCTGTTATTTGATATAAAATTTAGGATTCTTGTTAATTTGATTATGGATTAATAAATTTTAAAAACCCATAAATCTACCCAACTAAGAAACCTTAGCCTAGCTATTGACATGGAAGTCGAGTGTTGGTCGCCGTCAACCTAATAGGAATTTGAAGATGAGACCCAAACCACCCTCCCTCTCAGACTCATTTACCAAAAGTCCGAACCCAATCCATGCCAGGATTCGCCCAAAAAAAGTACACATAAAAAAAAAAAGGGAGACCCTTTACTACAATTTTGGCGAGAGGATTTTCCCAAACTATGGCTCCCCTCCTTGGTTGAGCTCCCCACCAAGTTGATCGACCTCCTATCTGTGCATGCAAGCTAGGACGGTGGAGACTATTTCTTGATGTATTCTCTAGAAGTAGCCACTAATCGATTGTTTCCGGTGAGCTTGCCGGAGTACACTTGCAGTTAGCCTTCTCACTCCCTCCACTACCCTAATTTGATGAGAATTGGGAAGTGTGGGAGGCGAGAAGTGTTGAGCTTTTGCCAGACTTTGAACAAGCTAACGGGCAATTGTTGGTCTATCCGTGACCACAAGCCTCTTAACCACCTAAAATTTAATTGTTTTGACTGTGATTTTGTCCATCTGGTTCTCACTCATTAAAAGTCTACTCGACTTGTGCTTGCCGGTTTTTCTCTCCCACTATTCAGACTCGATTAAAAAGGCAACATTGAATCGACTCAATTTCAAATTTTTCGAATATAGACATAAATTTTCAATCCTAATTAACACTAATTTGATTTTTTAAGTATTAAACCATTTAAGATAAATTTGGTAATAAGGTTTTTTAATTAACCTTTAAAGGGCAATTAATATTTAACATTTTTTGGCTAAACATGCATTTTTTATTTAATTAATTATGCAAGTAGGACAACTTTTGGTGAGTGGTAGCTAATGATTGGGATTATTTAGTAAATTTCATCTTAGTTAATAATACATAAAATTTTATTAAGGATAAGTGTAATTATTTGTTTGATTTAAGTATTGTGATTACGAGCACCACTCTATATTCAATCCAAATTACATACTTAATTTTATGTTATCTTAATTGTTATTGAATACATAATTTCTGTGTTAGAAATAATTGCAATTTTTTATAAAGTTTTTGAAGCTCACTAATGACATCATCGAGGCAAATTGTTGCTGATTTGAATAAGAGAAAAAACTAATTCGTGAAGAAAACTACAATGTCTAGCAGTGAGATGTTCACCTGATCTTTCAAGAGATGAAAAGTAGCTAAGGTCGTTACTCATGTTGTGCAAACTCGTGCTCCTAACACCGGTTGGACTTCTACACAACATACGAGGGACTTAGAGGCTTATACTGCCAGAAAGTCCAACAACATCACTGCTAGAATTACACTATTGTGCACGATGCAAAATGATTTGCTCTATGAGTGAGGAATATGATACTGCTTATTTTTTGTAGATTTTCCTCAAAGATAAGTTTGGTGATACTTCTGCCACTAAACTAAGATGGTTGCCGATTGAACTTGATACCTATAAGAAGCGGTGTAATAGTATTATGAGACAAGATTTTAGGGAAATGGAGAATTTAATCAAAGAGCTTAAAACAACCGGATATGTTCTTTTACATGAACAACAAGTCCAAGCAATAATATACTCATTGCCCCATTCATGGGCCCCAATGAAAGTATTCTAACTTTTGATGACACTTCACACCATCTTGAGTTAGAGGATGAGTGCCTTGAGGTGGCTAAATCCTCCAGAGAGTATTCATGGCTAAATCTTCTCAGACTCAAGCTTCTGGTTCTTGACATTCTACAAGATGGCATCCCAAGAAGAAAGAGTCAAATTCTCAAAACAAGCTTTATCAAGTTTAAAATGATCAAGCAAAGAATCCGAAGAAATGTGGAAAGAAGAACAAGAGCACAGTCTTTTGTTATAATTGGGAGAAGAAATGACATTATGCTCGTTTTTGCACCAAGCCAAAAATGGTTCCATCCTTTTTCTAATGCTTCTCCTTATATTTCTAGTTGTTTGATGTCAACTGACTCACATCCTTCTTAGATTATTGATTCAAGTCAGACAGAATACATAACTAGAGTCTAAGGAGCATATGTGGACTTTCGCCAAATTCTACAAGGGACTCGATGGAATTATGTTAGAGCAACTCCAGAATTGAAGTGAAAGGAGTAGGCACTTGCAAATTAGGGTTGTGAGGTGGTTAGACTATATTGTTGCATGGCGTCTTTTACGCTCCACATATTGTGTAAAATCTATAGTCAAAGTCCTTTTGGCTTTAGGATACTATTTAAATTTTAGTGGTCGCACATTAATCATTTATTTTATTGGTCACAAATTTTAGTGGCCACAGAAGCTCCACCAAGTCATGTTGCATCTTCTCTCCATGTACCTATGCATGTAACATAGGCTCTTCCATCCAAACAATTCAATACGCCATGGACCAGAGAAAATGTACACAAAAGGAAGACAAGATTAACGTAAATAAAGTTAAATATTTACAGCCACGGCCTCAGACTTCTTGTTAACATATAGACCCTTACATTTGTCATTGCAATGGTGTGGTCAAACAAAACTATTCAGGGCACGGGCCCTCCCATATCTTACCTGTATTAGTTAACATTGAAATAAATATTGATCGAGAATTAAATCAAAGATAAGTAATATTATTTATACCAATCAAGCCTCGTGAATTTTTGTGCTAATTGATCCCCCTACATGACGGGTAACATCACTGTCCTTCTTAGTCAGTCGGTTCTTTTTTGTTTTTCTTTGATGATGATGGATGAGCCACTCCTAAATAGCCGGTAGAATCAATGTCGTATGTGAATGATCATGGACAAAGGCTTTTTGTAACACCCCGATTTCGGTTCACTTAAGAACCGAATCAGAAATGTTATGATCAAGTCAAGTCATGTTTAATATTAATGGTCAGTGAGAATCAATAAATATAATAAATCGAAATAACCCTCTCGATGTCATGAGAATGAAAGACATTGCGAAATAAACATCAAAACACATCAAAATAAATAAATGCAAGAAAACAAATATTGGGTTGAGCTCAAGTGTGTGTAGCGTTTATCTGTCCTCCCACCAAAGTCGACTCAGGATTTGCATGACCTACATATATTATATGAAAACCGTCAATAACGAATATTACTGGTTCAAAAAATAACTAATACAATCTGGCAAATGAGTATTCCATTACCCATGAAAACTTATCAAACTTCAAGAATGCCTCACACTGGGCAGTAAGCAAACATATTTAACAAATGCCGGCTCTCATGCACGGCTCATAATCATAATCATACATACATGCAACACTTACGCCCTCACACCTTCTATATCACCCGCCACTGTACTCGAGTGGCAAAAGGAACAACTAAGTTAGTGCTACATATTTCGGAAATGTGCTCCATTATGTAGTACCATCATACACCCGCACTACCTCATGGTTTGAAGGAGTACTATCACGGTTCATACATATCTCTGTACCACTCATTCTCTTATTCGTGAAATCTGTAAAACAACGCGTACTTATATAATAGGCTTAGGGATGAGGCTTGTATAATAAATTTTTAGAGCTAAAGTTCGAAAACCAACAAGGGATCTCATCCTTGTAGTTTTATCAAACTTGCGTATAAAACACGGCTAAATGACCCGACATTGGAGGGATTTGATAAAACTCCGCCGATGTCATCCTACGTATAAAATACGATCAAACTCTACACATAAGGAGTCAAGCAGAGAGGGAGAGAGTCCTACAAACATGTGGTCCAAGCTTCAAACGTTTATGCATATCTACGGAGAGCTCGGACTCTAATCCTACATGGGAACCCATTCCTACGTAAAATACTAACATCCCTATATGATGCATGCATGTGGTATGTGCTCATATCATCAATACATCTTAATAAATAAGACAGTACTAAATAACTTACAGCTAAACATACATCACATAAATCGAGACATAATAATAGTAAATAAAAAAAAAAACAAATACATTCTTAGATAGTTAAATAGTAATAAATACATAGACATAAATAATACTTTCATCACACAATAATATCATAATTATACAATACAAGAATATATAATGACATACAAATACATAATAACATACATGTGAATAGATAAATAAATAAATAAATAAATAAAAATTTAATTAGCATAAATAAGACTAATATTAATAAGTAAATATATAATTATTAATTATAAATAATAAATAATTAAATAAATAATTTACTAATATTTACTATTCGTGAGAAATATTAATATAAATATTAAATATACGGAAATATGACTAAATATGTGTAAATAATAACATGAACAAGAAAATAATTAATAATCAATTAATTAATCAATAACAGATAAACATCAATAAAAATAATACTTATGAATAAATATATTATCAAGAAAAATAATTAGTCGCATAATCATTCATCATAATTAACAAATATATAAATAATAAGAAACTAATACTAATGAACAAATAAATAAATAACTAAAATAATTCATAAAAAAATACTCATAATATCCAAACATGTTAAATCATATGAATATGCATGTAAACTAATGTAAGGGCTTTCTAATTACCGAAAACAGTTGAGAAAAGGCCGAAAATGGATTGAACCGGACCAAACCAAGCTAAACAAGACCGAACCTAATGGGCTGAACCAACCCAATCTGGGTTCACTGGAAACGGGCTGGGTTGGGTAGGCTTATGGACGTGATCATGGACATGGTATGGATTGGCGAACTCGGGCATGACCAGGTGGACGCGGTCACAGCCCGGCTAACATGACGCGAGCAAGCTGATCACGAACCGGGTAAACGGGCCGACACGGGCAGCGGCGCTCGTCGCCGGAGAACAGCCACGGCGGCGTAGGTTGGATGGCCGCTCGCCCACGGCAAAATTCGATGTCGGTCTCAAAATGTAGATCTAGGTGAAGGGAAGCTGCATGGGTGGTCGGATTGGCCGGTGGTAGCTCGCCGGCGCCAGAAAATGATCCGAATGGGTGGTTGCGATGGCAAAAACCAACCCCAAAAAGATCGTCTCCGAGGGCAACTGTGGCGGCGCCAGTGGCGATCGTGGGTACAACTCGAAATCCGGCCGCAAGATGATCATGGTTGTACTGATGGTCTAGCCGGAGGAGGGCCAGGGTGTCGCCGACGGCGATCTAAAGTGCCGGCGGCGCTAAAGGTGGAAAATCCGGAAACGAGAGAAAACCTCAAAATTTATATGGACAGCTAGGGTTGAGTCATACGGCCATCTAGGCCCATATTCATAATCTAAAACTAGTTTAGCTCGATCTTGCTCGAACCGACTCGATACTGACTCGAATAGGGTAAAACTCAATTCGGGTAAAACTCTAACCCTAAAATAGGGGTTTTACGGCTTTAGGCCTTTGACCATGGTGAGCAATTATGAACTATATACTAAGTGGATACCAAATTTTGCAGTATAACTATTAGGAAATTATTAATTTTTTCAAGATGTCAATTTCTTTTATAGGGAGATGAAATAGTTTTTTTCATAATTTTCATTAGTAGACTAAAAAAGGTGATGTAAGTTACCTTCCCCACTAAGAAGATTAAGACCATTAAATCTAGTCTCAACTGTAATATATGTAAACTTGAACTCATACCCTTAAATCAACAAAGGTAAATAATTAACATTTACATAAACAAACTAATATCAAACAAAAAAAATTTAACATCAATTGTGCAAATAGTTCACAACATCAAATTTGATATACAACTTAACACCAATTTCACAAAAACAAATAACTATAAATTCATAAGAAAATCAACCCTAAACCCTCAAAAAAATCGAAGTAATGTCATGAACAAATTATCATCAAGATAAAACAAATTCACAATTGCACAAATTAAATAAATTACTCTTATCACAATTAAACCAACAACAACATCAACCAATTAACACATGCATTCCAGCAATTTTTTTTTTTTAAAAAAGGCTTTGTACCCTAGTTGCCCATGAGGGATGAGTTGGCGGTGAAGGTGAAGACAGGTCGGCGAGGAGGAGGTTGGGTGTCAAGGAGGAGATCAACAATGGAATCCAGCAAGGAGGAGGTTGCCGGCATGGTGTGGCAGCGGCACATCGCGCAAGGGTGGAGCATTTGAAAGTTAGAAGGGGGACCGACTGTCCAAGGCAATGGGGGGCAGTGCCACGATGACCCGTGCCCTAAACAGTTTTGTTTGACCACACCACTGTAAAGACAAAGGTAAGGGTTCATATGCTGACAATTGAAATAAACATAGATCAGAAATTAAATTAAAGATAAGTAATATTATTTATACCAATCAAGCCTTTGTCATACTAATTGATCCACCTACATGACTGGTTACATCACCGTCCTTCTTAGTCAGTCGGTTCTTCTTATTTTTCTTTGATAACTTTTGAATTTACCCAATGATCATGGATGAGCCACTCCCAAATAGCTGATAGAATTATTGTCGTACGTGTATGATATTGTACGAAATCTCTAGGCTTTTGACCATGGTGAGTAATTATGAACTATATACTAAGTTGAGACCAGATTTTGCTAGTCTACTTATTAGGACATTATTAATTGTTTAAAGATGTCAATTTATTTTATATGGAGTTGAAATAGTTTCTCTCATAATTTTCATTAGTCCACTAAAAAATTATAATGTGATGTTAATTACCCTCCCCACTGAGATGATTACAAACCATTAAATCTAGTCTCTATTGTAATATATGTAAACTTGAACTCATACCCTCAAATCAACAAATGTAAACAAACTAATATCAAGCAAAAAGAAAATTACCATCAATTGCATCAATTGCGCAAATAGTTCACAACATCAAATTTGATATAAATTTAACACCAATTTCACAAAACAGAAAACTATAAATTCATAAACAAATCAACCCTAAAAAAATCAGAGTAATGCCATGAACAAATCATCATCAAACAAAAAAAATTCACAATTCCATCAATTAAAGAAATTACTCTTATCACAATTAAACCAACAACAACATCAACCAATTAATACATGCATTCCAGCCAAATTTTGTTTTTAAAAAAGAGTTTATACCAAAGCTACCCATGAGTGACGAGTTGGCGGCGAAGATGAAGACAGGTCAACGAAGAGGAGTTCGGGTGTCAAGGAGGAGATCAACGGCGGAATCTGGCAAGGAGGAGGATGCTGGCATGGTGCTGCGGCAGCACATCGCGCACGGGTAGAGCATTTGGATGATAGATGGGGGACTAACTGTCCAAGGTGATGGGGGGCAGGGCCATAATGGTCAGGGGTTGGCGACAAAGTGATCTGATTCCCCA
>JAVDBV010050673.1:0-11993 GCA_032619315.1 Piper longum
GAGACACAATCCTAACATCTAACTATATACGATTAAATTGGACTAAACATCATAAAGCCGGGCATGCCACATCCAAACAGATGTTCCAAACGCTGAAGGAGGCTAAGGCCGGGCAACTTACAACATATCATATATAAACCACGGCAAGAAGGGCCAGACCCTACTAACTTGATTCAGGTAACAACCGAACCAACAGTAAAAACCCTCGGGCCGATTGCCCGGGTTTTACAGTGAGATTGCCAGACGACGATTGTTTCGGGCCACGCTCGATATGTGAAGGGGAGTTGTTGGGTTTATCCTACATCAGTCGTGGATATTGTTGGTGACTTGTATATAGGCTAATAAGAAAGCCTTATTCCTTGAGCTAGTTTTTGGATTAAGAAAGGCTTGTGACACCTATTGTGAGTTTCCTTTGATTGTTTAAAGTCTATTTTTGGGGCCCAAAAGGTCCAACAATAGTGTTGGAGCTTGGGTGGGGGGTCAAAAGGCCTAACAATTATTACCTTATTTTAGACAATTTTTGCCCAACATTGACCTCCTGGTGACATCCTCCATTCTTTAGCCTGACTTGGAAAAACACATATTATTGCCTTGACTAAGCATGACTAATTAAAAAATTTTCTTTACAGGTCAAAGTGCTCATTGGAGGGAATGGCTATTTGCAACCAATTGAGAAAAAATTATGAGGCAAAGAAAAGAAGGAAGGAAAATTTTAGAAAAATTGAAGAAAATTGTCTGATCATAGTCATGGGGTGATGTTGTTAATATTTTGCATAATTAAAAAGAAGAAGAGAAAGATGTCTTGAAAGAAAAAAAAGAAAGCAATAAAAAATAGAGAGGGAAGTATATTTAAGGGGAAAAAATTATAGTCACTACTCTTAGCGAGCACAAAGATAAGGAAAATTCAGAGTTAGTGATACCCCTGCATTGTTTTCTTTTATTTATTTTTGAAGCCCAAGCCTTGGCCCCATTACAACCGAAAAGATCCTTTTGATCTTTTCTAATCTTAAGGATTCAATTTTGTGGAGAGATCCCCTAAGTTTGAGACATATGATGAACTAATTTATCTTGAGCCACAAGATTCCAAATTGATCTCGACTCAATTGTGTATCTAAGGAAGGTGTAATTGGTTGTACAAAAACTTACTCTTAGCTTTTTGCTTGTGTTAAAATATGTCCTTCACTATTTGATTGTTGTTATTATTGTGAAAGGCCACTAATATTTTGTTTTGCTAGGGATTAGCAAAAGTTTAAGTTTGGATGCTTGATAAGTCTTAGATTATAGTAACAATTCAATAGTTTATGTATGTCATCTTTGTGCTCCGATGTTGTTTTTAATAGCATTTTTGGTAAAAATTTGGATTATTGCGAGTGCTACCGAATATAAGTAAATATGTAGCCAAATTTAAATTAAGATTGGCATTTTGAAAGATCAGGATCAAGCTCCTGCACATGTGTAATTAAAGCAAGCTACATTTTCCCCAACCTAAGATACACCACTTAAGACATTTCCTAGTACAATCAAATCTGCCAAATAAGACCTATGCACTGACACTTCTTGATAGCTACAACATACCTTTTGATCGACAAAAGCACCTACACAATTGTGCTTGCTCCCCACTTTTGGACAACTCTACAAACTCCTCACTTCTAAACCTCTGGATGGTAGTATTGTGGAGTAAGTAAGGAACACTGTAACACCCCAATTCGGCTCACCCATGAACCGACCCGAAAATGTTACCGGCGACCGAACCGTTCGCTAATCTACTAGATTCAACTAAGCTGACCCGGATCTACTCTCAGCGTCTCAAGATGAAGATACGATTTTCTATATGTATGGATGAATGTACAAAAATCTTGACATGCTACTACATGGATGACATGAGAATCAATTCACACATCAACACAATTGCATTAAAATCAAAAAGAAATTCTGAGTAAAAACGGACAGAGTCTCCTCTAAAAGTGTAATTAGGGGCCACCCTGTCAAAACAATATATATAAACATATATCCATATAAATAGTTTCACTCACAAAATATAATTTACCGTGTATTCATTCTCAAACTTGGGTCTCAGCCCGTGCATTCTTTCCACAATTCATTTAATATCATCAAGTCATAGCATTCAATCATCATCTCTTATCATTTTCTTGCGTCAATTTCAATGTAAATAAATCAAACACAAAATATTAAACATTCAATCATCAAAACAAGTGTATGTGCAAGAGACCTCACTGCTCCTAGCTAGCACATCCGATCTAGCTCATCACCTACATATATTATAAAAAAACCATCAGTAACGAGTGTTTCCGGTCTGGAAAATAACTAATATCAAATTGGCACAGGAGAGCTAACCCCCCTGTTTAATAAAAACCATACTATACTTCCTCAAGAACTCTCACAAGAGCATAAATGGGAGCTGTCGCCCTCGAGCAACAGCGTCCCCTTTCCATCTCATTCTCGTTTTCTTTCCTTGGCCATCTCATCTATTGCGTCTTGCATCAAATCTCATTCACGTTCATCTCAGCTCTCTACGTCCTCCATATTACTCCTGACCTTGACCCGAAGGCCGAGTACTCTCAGGCAGAGTCGCCTTCAGTACCCTTTGAACCACAAGTCCGGACATGTGTTGTACTAAACAATACCCATAAACATTCACGTTCTCCAGGTGTGAGGAACTCAAATGCGGAGTTAGCAGGATCCCTCGGGATGAAGTGGGTCCTCCCCAACATCAACCCGCAGATGAACGCATGCCTTGTCTGAAGCCATGGCAGCCTCCCTATTTCCATCTCTCACTTAAAACACAAAAACTATACATATATATAGGCCTCGGTATGGAATTTAATATAATAGGCCCGAAGGCAACTTGTGGTGGATCTTGTTTTCGAAAACATACTCGAGGAATCCCATCCTTGAGGGTTATTAATCTCGAAAAACTGTTCGGCTAAATGACCCGAGATAAGTGGGATCCAATAAAACGCCACTTAACTCGTCTTGTAAGTAAGAAATCAAACCTACGATGGAATAGAGCGTAAACTAGAGACGAGTCCTAAACGGACCTGGTAGAAGCTCCAAGCGTGTCATCGTTCCTAGGCGCTGAGCTCCTACTCCGTACCTACACATCAGAACCAAATACTAACGCCCGATAACTATATGATGCATAACCTCGACATGATCACTACACACAACAAAATCAAACATCCATAACAATCAAATAATCATAATGTAAAATAATTCTAACTATCCTATTCGTACCAATTTTATTATGCATTTCCGATTTACGTTGTGGTCAATTATCATGCTCAGACTCGATTATCTCATCAACTCACTTGCTGTTCATTCACACTTAATCAAATTATGTCATTTATCACTTTATCAGTAATTAGGGTTTAATCATCTCAACTTCAATTAATTAATCCTATCATGTTGTTCTAATCCTCATCAATTATAATCAATCAAATTAGGAAAAGAGGTAATTATACCTCACGTCGTCAGCAATCGACAACGGCAAGGGCTCGTCGTGCGTGCATTTCGAACCTCGAATTCGACGCTCCACGGCGTTCGAAGCTCGATCAGGTTCGACCGAGTGAACTCCACAGAAGATCCGGTGAATTCCAGCAAATTCCAACAATTCCGGTTTTCCAGCGTGTTCCGGGGGTTTTTTGGCAACTTTTCGACGGTTTTTTAGCGAGAGTCACCGGCGGCATCTACTGGCCGGATAGGGGCCATATAGGATACCATCGGGACCATATCGGCGAGCCAGACCTGTCTGTGGCGTCAGCACGGCCAACGAAGGCGGCGACTCACCAAAAAATGCCAAAAACAAGGGCGGCAACGTGGGTGGTTAGATCTGGCCGACTGGGGTGGCGATCGGCGGGGCTCTGGTCGAGGAAGGAAGCTGGGTGGCCGAGGATGTCGAGACGACCACTGGACGGTGACGGCCACGATCGTCGACGGCGGAATCGCAGACGCGACCATAACACAGTCTCTGCACTAGCCGTGGCAATCCACCGTCGCAGCGGCCAGACGGTGGCCGGGGCCGGTCGGGGCGGCACGGCGACGCTTCGCCGAGGCTGAGCTGTGTCAGTCGGCGGCCGGCCGGCGCTGGGAGGCGGCGCATGGGGAACATGTGGGTAGGGTTTGAAATGGAAAAAATATCGAGAGGGAAAAGAAAAGGTTGGATGGAAAACTCATAAATAAAATTTGACTCGAGTCTGTCTCGAGTCAAGAATAATAACAAACGGGTATAAAGCGTAAAAAAATCTAGAAAAATTGGAAAAAATCCCATAAAATAAAACAAACACCATAACATCCAAATGACATGCTCTATAACTAATAACCCAACCAAACTACCCCATAACACTCCTAACGCTCCTAACGCGGTAAACGGCCTAAAACTATTTCTACGGTCATAAAATGAAGAAATTTAAAATCATCAACTGTATACTCTCAAATATTCTGATAACTCATTCTCTGCTCATTCATAACGTTATCATCACATACTCGGGTACACATGACCCACATGGCTCATACACGCGACTGGCATCGGCTCAGTTTACGTGTTCAGAAATGTACTCAACTCGAACCGACGGCTAAACCGATCGGCTAACAACTATAAAACCGTGACTCGAATCACGGGTTCCCAATGATTAGATGAAGCCATTTGTGTGAAGTTTCAAGGAAGCTTCCTCGAAACTAGTTTACTTTGGCCTAGACTTTGAATAATTGAGACTATTTGAGACAAGTCCACCAACTCCACTCAATTTCAATAGGGCTGGAAACACCATGATGAGGTTAATAACTACCCAACATTGGAGGAAGGAAACCACCAGGAAGCTACCACACGTTCAAAAGAAAGCCTACCCCTTCAGCTATAAATGCCCCCACTGACATTGAGGATGATATACACTACTTTTCAGGAGATCATACATCCATTAGAGACTTTAGATTAGAGAAGATAGTTAAGAAAACCCACTATTCGTCTCTCTACCTCTCACCACCTCAGCTTCACTTTGCCGGTCTTTGGAAGGAGTGAAGGTTGTTTGAAAAAGGTGTGGAAGCCAAGTTACAAGGATGAAGCATTGCTGAAGAGAAGCCCACTTCAGGACCTCATCCTCACAAATTTGCATAACTCTACAATTTCTCTTCTACAATGTTTTCTTTGATGAACTTCATGATCATTATTCTCTTATGGGGTAAACACTTACTGATCTGAGGTGTATGATAAATCTCGATTGATATGTAATATATATTGTTTATGTTATCTTGTTATACTTCTTATTAGTTAATTACTTCATGCTCATGTTTAATGCTTCAAAAGAGTAGTTAACTTTTGTATGATAAAGAGACTTAATCGAGATTTAGGAATAGGAAGAATGATGACATCTATGGATAAAGTAGTTTATGAGTTTAATTACAAAAATTCATTAGAATCATCTATATCCATATAACAAAGCTAATCTTAATGCACCATCTTAATATTTATTTGCACAGAAATGTGAAATGATGCTAGGGTGGTAGGTTGTGATAAGATGTGGAAACTCGTTACAATTAAATTTGTTTCCCTAAATATCAACTGCAAGTATGCATAACTTGAATAATGCAACAAGACATGCTATCTATCAACCTAGTTAACTTAACCACCTCAGATCCATTATTCATTAAGAGAACTAACTTGAACTGTGTTTTATGTCATTGTGATTTTGCATCAGTTTCTACAATACTGTAATATACATGTTTCATCCCTCTCTTGATCCTTTAGTTTTGGAATAGATATTCATCACATCATACACTTCCTGTACATAGCTTGGATCATTGATTTAACTAGTATCATTACCGGAAAACATCAAATCCTTGTGGGATGCATTGATAAAGCATACATGTGGTGGAGAAATTTCTGTTTCATTTTAGTTTCCATCTGCCAGTATTATGATTTCTCCTTATTAGTTATTGACGACTCAGTGACACTCGTTGCTGACGTGTGTTTTTATATCATGTACGTAAGCAGGCTTGGAGTTGACCGATATAGTTGGGTAGATCACGAGGACCCTGGTGGATGTTTGGCTGGCATTTTGGTTTTGTGGGCTTTTGACTATTATGTTGTGTGTCCCTTGGGGACTTTGTTATCTACTATATATGTATTTGTCTTATTGGTGTTGATGTTTTGAAACTATGGATTATATGTTGTTGTTGTGGCCATGTGTCCTTGTGACTTGTGCTACAACCCATGCCAGCTTGTGTCTCATGATATGATGTCATGATAGTTGCTAACTTTTGTATATCTAAATGTATTTTCTCTGTTTTGCAAATGAATATTTTTTGGTATACAGGTCAAACTTATTTTATGCAGGCTACTTTAAGTCTTGGAGTCCTACAACTGATGGTAAATAAATATCCAAGTATGCAAAAGCATGTTACTTGTGAAGATACATGGTGCAAAGAAAGAACATGGGTTGGATGAGCTTCCGTGATTGATGTAATTGCAAGAAAAGGGCTCATGTGAAGACCAGGCAAGCCATTAGCTTGATGAGTGAGAAATTTATATTAAAATAAAGTGAATGATCATATGACCTAATGCTTTGGAAATGATATTGTCATTGTCTAATGACATTATAAAATATATAGAGAATGTTTTGTAATTGAGTGATAATTGTAAAGGTTGAGTAATTTTTCCTTCGTTCTTTTTATAGGGGTGACTCTACCAAATTTTTTCTAAAAACTCAGTTTCCTTTATAAATTTGACTCAACTAGGATGACTTATTTGCATGAGCAAAGCCTTAGGTGTCTTGCATGCATTTGTTGTTGTTGTTGGGTTAATCCCACATCCCATTTAGAGATAACTTGTGACTTGTATATAGGCTAATGGGAAAGCCTTAATTCTTAAGCTAGCTTTTGGATTAAGAGAAGCCCGTGAACCTGTTACAAGTCACTTTTGGGGCCTGAAGGGCCAACAAGTGGTATCAGAGCCAAGGTTGGTTTTGGTGTTGCCTCGATTTGCCTCACAATTTATCGTCCGGTCCGAATTTGTGTATGCCGATATGTCGGCTGGTCTAAAGTTGGCCCGAATTGGTGTCATCTGGAACTTCACTAAGACATGTTGGCTCCGCATGTAGTAAGGGGGAGATGACTCGGGTGGTGTGATGTGTGAGGGGGAGAATTGTTGGGTTAATCCCACATCCCATTTAGAGGTAACTTGTGACTTGTATATAGGCTAATGGGAAAGCCTTGATTCTTAAGCTAGCTTTTGGATTAAAAGAGGCTCATGAACCTGTTGCAAGTCAATTTTGGCGCCTGATGGGCCCAACAGATGTTTGTGCATCAGGTTCTATTGGGTTCCATCTTCTAACGCCTTAAGTGGTTAAGTCATTTTTGTGTTGGTTATCCAATTTAATTTGTCGTGAATTAGTATCCCCAAATTTATTAGCTCGATTTGGTTCACTCTACGGGTCGAATTGAGGTGTTACACGAAGGTTTTGGGGTAGGAAGTCCCAAAAGACCTCTTCCCAACCCCTAGAGAGGTAAACTCCCCTCCTTTCCTCTCTCTTCTTGAGTTTTTGGTGTGCTTTCATGCTTGTGATTTGTTTGCATTTTTGTGTAATTTTTATGTTGTGGCTGTCTGTGTTAGTAGCATTGTGCTTTTTGTTGCATTATTTTTAGATTTATAAAAAAATAGTTATGATTATTTTGCTCTCACATGCTTGGTCCATGCACATATACAGTAGGTCGAGCATATATCAAGATGTAGATGTTCAATTGATATGATTATTATTTTATATTACTTTTAACATGTATATCTACAAGTTATAGGCATATAGTTGGGCTTCATATTGTCGTTTAGAGCATGTATGGATACCAAACTTGGTAAAATGTGGCAGCTTTCCAGTTTCTAGTGACATTCATCCCTTTCCCTAATTTTTCAACCATTTTTATGATGCTTTTTTGGTGTAAACTTTCAACACATATTTAGGATTCCATGTTAGATAACTGTTGATAAAATATCAGCCTAAATGAATGTCATTAAGAACACCTAAAACTAGTATATGCTTGCTATGATGTGTGGTTGTTGTGTTGACATGTGATTTGGGCTATTAGTTGAGTATCTTAAAAGCATAAATAAAATATGTAAATATCGTCTAATGATCTATTAAGTGTCTACATGAAACTCTATAAGTTTGGTGTTATTTGAGTATCCTTTAGGTAAATAATAAAATTAATTGTGTTCAGTGGGCATGAATGAAGGGTCAAACACTAGTTCCTTAGCTCAAGTTGTAAAACCTAAAGCCTAATCAATTTGGTGGTAACATTTCTCCACATTTTACTCAAACCTTAGGGTATGTGCCTACTTGATCACCCTAAAATTAAAGCCTTTAGATTGGTATTTTAGCTGATAGAAATTTCCAAGCTGTTAGGGTCGAGTCTGTCCTATGGAATTCCAGAATTCCATGCCAATGCCTCATCTTCATAAATTTTCTCAGGCCTGAATACTTGAATTTTTGGTCTAGAAGTTTATATGATCATATCTAAAGGTATTTCCTAGCTTCCCTAATTTACTCCGATTTGTTTAAAGTTTCCAAGCCCATGATCGAACCTTATCAAGTTTGGTGCTCAGCCCAAGAACAATGTTCCCAGCACTTTAGCCTCATCATAGTGGGGTTCGTTTGTCATGTTAATCCATGTTCTAGTCCGTGATTATTTTTTTGTCTGACCCTTAGTGAGTTAGGTCCCATCATTCTAAATTTCAGCTCATTTGAAATTCATTTGGCTTATCAGAAAAATTGTGGGGTTGAGCTCATGCAATCAATTAGGTTTGAGTACTAAGAGTGATTATCCATTAATTGTACCAGAAACCGTATAAACCCTAATTAAGATATTAATGATGATTAAAAAGTAATTAATTAAACTAATCGAGTTATTTAAGTTTTTTAGTATGTTTGTGCATGTGTGCAGGCATGGCTTTATTTTGTGTGCCAGCTTGTTGGAGTGTAATTAGGGCTCTATCTCATTGTTTGGATATATAGGTGAGCTCAACAAGTTAGGACAATGAGTTCTAGTCATCCAAGTCCATAGTCCTCTCCCGCTTAATTCCATGGGTGAGGATTTTAACAGGTGTTAGACGATAGGACGGTGCTAATGGCATTTTATTAGATCCCACCAATGTCGAACCATTTAGTCGAGATTTTCTTAATAGTTTTCGAAATTAAGATCCAAAAGTATTACAATATGAGTCCCTACCCAGTCCTACTATATAAGTATTATGAGGGTTTGTATTTTTTATGATAAGAGTGTGGTACGGATATATGAAGATTGCACAAGTACTCCTTTTCACTCTAAGTAGTGCAATGTATGACGGTGCTGCATAACGCAATCACATTTTTGGAATTTGTACGACTAACTTAACAATGTTTCAAGCCATCTAAGTACCATGATGGGTGATACATGGAAGATGTGAGGTCATGAGTTGTATGTGTATGTGTATGATTGACATGCTTATGCATTGGCATACCATGTTTGTTTACTAACGTATTTCCTATATCTATGTAGGTGAGGTCCCTTAACATTAGTCAGGTTAAGCGCTTAGATCGGAGGGCTCATGGCGGTGGCAGGGGATTGTATTATGTTTATGTATTTGGAACTATTGCTATGTGATGTTCTACTATGAGGGCATGGGCTTTGGATTTAATTCAGATGACTATGTACGATTTTTGAGTTGTGGGTTTATATAATGCCAATATTCGTGTGTGTATCATTATTTTATTGGTATATTATCATCGTGCAGGATGATAACTTTGGAGCAATTACTAACATTTTTTCCATAGGATGTATAAGCCTTAAAGTCTTAGAACTGATGTTGAAGCACTTAAGGTATGCTAAACATATTTGGTTGTGGCTATGTGTATATTCCAAAGTAATGAAGATTGGAGGAGCTTTGGCTCACGCTGCTTGAAGAGTCCATATTTGGACCAAGTGTCCAAGCATGATGCCCTAATACTTATAGAATGCTTGTGATGTTTATTTACAATGGCGAGGTATGTGGCACAGGAAACCAAGATCCAATGTTCCTGTAAACTTAACATCATCTAAGAATAAGATACCTAACTCAAAGATCGAAACTAAGTATAAGGATTGGATCATGCATTTGCATCCAAGATCCAATGTTACTGTAAACTCAACATTATCTAAGAATAAGATACCTAACTCAGAGATCAAAACTAAGTATAAGGACCGGATCATGCATCTGCATCCTTAAAGCTTCAATCCCTTAGTTGCAGTGGTGGTGCTCCCTCTGTTGTAGCTCAAAGTGATCATACACATTGATAAAGTTCACCCTCTTCTTTGCAGGGGAGGATATGCATCTCTTCTGACTCGAACTACTAATGTTATAAGCCATTAAGTTAAAATCCTTCTATAATATGTATGATCAACATGCATTATATGATCAACATGCATTGTATAATATCTCTGTAAGGTTTCTCATCTTAAGCCTCCTTGAAAGGTAAGATCTACTTCCGTGAAGTTAGCCTGAGATAGTAGCCGAACAAATAGCTTTCTGATTTATAACATCATGATTTGGTATGTGTATCGACCTAATTGGGATGTTACACGGTTCGTAGGTACTTGGAGTTTGTGAAGAAAGTCTTGTTATTGCTTGTAAGTTATACAAGTTGGTTGTTATAATAAAGCTATGAAGACCTACATACCAAAGCACTTGGTGGGCTAAAAGAAAGAAGTACTAGTTGGGAACCTCTTTAAAAATCCTCGTATCTTCTCTCTTTATCTCCATTATTTTCCCTTGATTCTCATTCTCTTACACTTCACTGTGTTCTCTTGTGTTGACTTTTTCGCTTTAGAGAGCTGCTAAATGTAAAACATATAAATTATTTGCCATACTTTTAATGTATTTTTGTAATTCCCGAGTGCAAATATTATGAAATGTGTGTTTTTTTCATTTAATATTTTATAAAATATGTCTAATTGTGGGGTTCAAATGGAAAAAAAGATGAAAAATCAAGGAGCTTGGAGAATGAAGGCCTTGGAAGCATCCATATCATTTGGCACAAGTCTAAATCATTGAGCATACATTAGGGCTTTTTGATGAAGTCAAGGAATTGCAAACTTAAACAGATAATAGCGTTAATGAGAGATTTTAACCACATTGGGTAGTGAACTCCCTCATTGAATTCGTGTATCTCCTAGGACATCACATCTTCTATATAAAAGGGTTGTTATTTAGCATATCTCGACTCCTTCTTTAAGAGTTTAGTGTTGAGTCTTTTTGGAATTTTATTCATTTTTAGTAATGAAAGTTGACTTTTTTCTTCATCATGTTCTTTAGTTTTTTTATGGAGTATTTTTTTTATATAGTTCTAGAAAAGAATGGAGCTTAACATGATTTAATTGTATTAATATAAATCTCTTGTTCTTTTATTTAATCGGATTATTTGAATTATCTTATTTTTCATACTATATTTAATCTGACCAATTAGCTATAGGTTCATGAGATTTAACTAGGTTTCGGATGAAATTAGTTGAGTTAGTCATAGATCATTCGTCATACGATAACTGTTTTGATTTGCTTGTCATTATGGCCAGGAGATACACAGTGATTATAAGGCAAATCTTAATATATTATTTTATTAATTATTTATTTATTACCGAGAGGTAGAAATTGAGGCAAAATATCAAAGCTTGAATGAGCATAAGCCACCATGTTATACATTTATCCTAGATTGACAATCCAGAGAATGAAAGATAAGAATGAGATATGATGAAAATTAAATTCATGTTAAAAAAATTCAATTCTAGAACAAAGTTTATCATTATTAGATTTTTTTTCTTCATTTAAAGTTGTTGTTTAGATTTAGTTTTAGTTGTTAATTGAGTCATTGATTTTGAATAGTTTTTAAGTTTATTGTTGTCCTTTTTCAATTGTTCTTTGTTTTGCTAGTTTCATGTTTAGTTTGCATAGTCATTAGATTGAAAATCCATAAAAACAA
>JAVDBV010050682.1:0-17025 GCA_032619315.1 Piper longum
CCACACACACACACCATTTTACCACGCCGACGATGGCATTGTCTGGCGAAGCCGTTGGCTGGCAACGAGCGGTCAACGGTGAGGTCGCCGGCAGTGGGGTGGGACGACAAGGAAATCCGAGGTAAAACTGACGAGGAGAAATAGGTAGGGGTAATTTTGTAATAAAAATTTGACTCGTTTCCGACTTGAGTCAATATTATGAAATACATCCCAAAAAATATAAAAAATCTAGTAAAATATGATAAAATAAAATAATATAGTTCTAATGGATTATTTTATTTTGTAATATTTTATTTTTTCATATTTTTTGAGATGTATTTCGTAATATTGACTCGAGTAAGGAAGGAAATGGGAAGGGGTAATTTAATAATAAAAACTTGGTTCGCTCTCGACTCGAGTCAATATTACGAAATACATACCAAAAAATATTTCAAATACAGTAAAATATGATAAACTAAAATAATCAAGTTCTAATGAATTGTTTTATTTTATGATATTTTATTCTATTTTTCATATATATATATATATATATATCGCCTTTTTTTTCTTTAAGACTATTGGCTGCCATACCTAGCCCTTCTTCTTTTTTATCTCTTTTTTTTTTAAAAAAAAAGAGATAAAAATCAAGGTATAAAACCTGGCTCGTCGTTCAAGTGTCTTGCACTTGGTCTTCTTGGTTCTGTATTTGGCTTGATCCAATTGGCACGCTGACTATTGGGATCTTTTGTTCAGTGTTATGGGATCTCCTAGCTCAAGTCTTGTTTTAGAAGTCGTCTCAAGCATTTTCTTTCTTTCCACCCCTTCTGTTTTCATTTTTCCTCAATTTTTTCCTTTTGCAGTGCCCGCATGGCGCAAGGGTGCCTCTGTGGTGGTACGCGTGGGTGTGTGCGCATGAGCACAGCTAGGGTGCTCTTGAGCTGGCATTCAGGGTGGGTTTTAAGAAACTGTGACCGTCAACTATTTTGGATGTTTTCTCCCCTTGGCCACCCTTTTCCACCTCCGTCCATCGCCGTTGTCATCTTTTGGCCACCTTCCAGGCCCTCCTTGCTCCTCCTTGGCTTCCCTTTCTCCTCCCCTTCTTCCTTTCCTCCTCTCCTTCTCCACCCGACATGGTATGCCACTTTTCTTCCCCTTTTCGTTCGGTTTACATCTTTGTATTTGTTGTATGTATAATCCTTGTTTAGGCCATGTAGGTTACTTGTTCATCATATTATCATGATCATTGCATATTGATCTTGTTGATTGCTGATAAAAATCTAAATTTTTATCCTTTTGGGTGGCTGTTTGTGATTAAAACTTATAATTAAATGCTCATTTGTGCCTAAATCGTGCAATCTATCACCTAATACGCCTAATAATAGTTGAAATAATATAAAGATTAAAACTTTGTAATTTTGGACAGTCACCTCCTTTCATGTGCTAAATTAGTAAATTAACTAATTAATTAAAATAAGGATAAGATAACCCCTAATTGGTTGTAAATTTGATTTTGGTGGGCAATCTCAAGACTAAACGTTAATGGACCTAATTATCCTAATTAATTAAACATTATCACTTGATTTTAATTAATAAAATAATTCGTAATTAATGAGTTCACGTGTGGGTTTAACTCGACATCTCAAGTGGCTCATCGGAGCTCGCCAATCTTCTGAATCTCGTAGTTTTCAAGTGACGCTTTTTCGAACTCCGTTCAACAGAAGAATCACAAAGGTTAAATTTAATTAAGTTCACTGTCAATTTCAATTGAATTTCATAATCCTACATAGATCTCATTCCCGATTAACGTGTCATGATATCTCTATTAATTGACCTGAGTTCTCTCAGGTGTTCGACATCTTAAGTTAGAGTTTAAGTGCACGGGTTGAATCTCAAAATATATTTTATAAAATACCAATATCTATGTTCAAAATTATTATTTGATTTATCAGTGCAATTTTTGGCACATTTAGCATGTGATTTTGAAGTGTATAAAGTGTTTACTTTCTACCCTGCATGTCATGTCATTTGTTGCATCTAGGACTATTGTATATCATTGCACACATGGATCATATATTAGTTGAGTAGTCATCTGCATTTAGTAGCTCGTGAGGAATCAAACTTGCCGCAATAGGAAGAGGAACCCTTCTCAAGTCTGTTAGGACCCCTTTCTGTTTGATCTATTGATTGGTTCATGTGTTTTGTTTCCACATCGTAGATCATAGTTGGTGATGTTTTATTGGATATCACTATCTAAAAGTCACCTTATCGATTTTTGAGATTAATAAAACTTTAAAGTTGAGATTCTTTGATGAGTTTTCTAGTGCACACATAGTGAATGGGAGTGTGCCACTAACCGAGGGGACCGGTTGGTACCCACTTGTGGTGCTCGATTAGTGATTAATTATGTGTTATGATTATTAGCATAATATCGATTATCAATGTGTATCTCAAATTTCAGCATGTGCATGCTCTATGTTGAGAGTATATTCGAACCATGTCATGTATCAAATGTATTCAGTTAGAGCTTATTGGCCATGAAAATATTATCGTCGACAAGATTTCAGCCATGAATAGTAATGACTTGTTAATGTTGAGTATCTTGGTTCGTGTGCATGATTAGATTTGTGATTATGATTAGGGGTGTAAACAAGCCAAGGCAAATAGGAATGTTTTTGAATTCGGCTTAATTTTTAGCAAGCATGTTTGAGCTTATTTGAGTGTTTGACTAGCTTTGATGTTTTATGGGTTGAGCTGAGCTTATCTAAAATTCATAGAGTTTGGGTTTGGCTCATGTTTGAGTCGAGCCGAACGAATGTTTGTGTTTCGCTAGTGCTCAAATTATATAGGATCAAAATTTTCTTTCAAATACTATATAAGTTTAATGTGACCTCAATAGTATTGATGAGCCGAGTCGCGACGAGTATTTTTTTTTAGTTTGAACATATTAAACTCGAGTATTGAGCCAAGCCAAGCTAAACACTCTTTAGCTCAAACTCTCTTTATTGCTCAACGAGTTATCTATTTCAAATCGAGTATTTATTCGAGTATAAAATTAATGAGCACGAGTTCAAGCCGAATAAAAAAAACTTGAGAGCCAACTTGACTTATTTATATCCATAATTATGATTATGTCATATTGGCCTTATTTTGATTAGATTGTGTGTGTGTGGATAAGTTTTTATTTTATTTTAATTTTTTTATGAATAATTATTTTATTCATTTATCAATTTTATTATTTTTATTTGTAGTTATTTGAGAGTCATTGACACTTATTGTTAACATATTTTTATTATATGTATGAATGGTCATAGCATTGGCCGACATAGGTGCACAAATTGCGAAGAGATTAGAGACGTTGGGCTGTTTGTTGTATTGCCACGTGGTTCTTTTTTTTATTGTGGTTAGCCCCCTCGCCCTTGTTCTATGTAGGTGTGCTGATTTCATTTATGAATTTGTGGGGCCTTGGGCTTATTTTGAAAATGCACATATGGTTAGTTGTATTTTGTATTCATAATTATATCTTTTATTTTGCAGACAGAATAGTCTAAGGGATACATGTCTAACTTATTTTGTTTAAGCTTTGGAGTCCTAAAACTTATGGTTAAATAAATCACAAGTATGGTAAAGTTTTTACTTATATAAATATCCAAAGCAAAGAAAAAATATGGGTTAGAAAAGATTATCAGCTTTGCTTTGTAGGTTGATGGGTTCATGATAACTCTGTAAAAGAGTTATTATTCTGTGCATTTCATGTTGAATTTTGTCATGTTTCGAGTTATTTTTACTTAAATTTAATTAGTTTAAGAGTCTATTATTTATTATTAATAATACGAGAAATCATTGTAATTTTGGTATAAAAAATGCTAATTAATGTTGTTCTATCAAGGTATAAGAGTTTAGAGACGATCCAAAATGAAATTGGGAGAGAAAACGGGTGAAAAAAGTAAATTTTGGACGGACGGCACTGTAGCAACTCGGGTCGACGTTACTGTTCATCAACTCGGTCGCTACAGTAACCCGGTTACTGTTCGTCAACTACAATTTGACGTGCCCATCCGTGCTAAACATTTTCAATGCTACAACCTCTATTATACCAACAACAGTTGCTATGTGATTTTGTTTTTTTAAAAAAATCACATGTTGGCCCATTTATTTCATCTAAAGACGAAGTAACCCCTTTTTTATATATAAAAGAATAAGATTACTAGTAGAAGAAAAGATGGCGAATATTTAAATGAAAGCAAGAAGATTAAGCCTCTAAACTCAAAACTCAGACGCCAAAAGGCTACCCAAGATTCCCATGGATTCAAACAGCCCAAAAACAAAATCCCATCGCAATCGCACAAATGTAAGAACTTGCAGATATCCTTATCTCTATCTACTACAGACAAAGCACTCACGTTCACAATGTCTTTGTAACCCCTTCTATATAATTGAACTATACTCTTCCAAAGAGCTAGCCCTATACACTGTTTGACGACGATGGAGACGAAGTCCTTCCTTCGCCTACTCTTCCTCCTCTTCTCCGCCCTCCTCCTCCTCATCTTCACCTCCTTCTACCTCCACCTTCCCTACGAGCCTCCAGAGACGGCCCAAGTACTCCAGTGCTCCAGCTTCCCCTCCTGGTGCACATCCAAGAACAGGATCCGAAACTCCCCCACCAACCTCCTCCCGGAGAAACCCCAGCAACCCATCGCCGTCAACCACGAAAACAACCTCCCACACCACCCCTTAGACCCCCTTACCGCCGATGAGATCAGCCGGACGCGGTCCATCCTCCTCTCCACCCCGCCCTTCTCCTCCTCGCCCTTCACCATCCACTCCCTCGTCCTGTCCGAGCCGGACAAGTCCGTCGTCGTCCAGTGGAAGAGAGGCGACCGTCTTCCTCCCCGGCGAGCCTCCGTCATCGCCCTTCTCGGCGGCGACGCCCATGTTGCCACCGTCGACCTCGCCGCCGGCCGGGTGGTGGACCGTGTCGTGTCCACGGCGTCCGGGTACCCGACCTTGTCCATAGAGGACATGAACGCTGCGACCGACGCGCCGCTGACGGACTCCGAGTTCAATCGGACCGTCAGACGGCGTGGGGTGGATTTAACGGACATTGCCTGCCTGCCCATCTCGGCGGGGTGGTTTGGGAAGAAGGAAGAAGGGAGGCGAGTGATGAAAGTCCAGTGCTACTCTCTCAAGGACACGGCCAACTTCTACATGCGGCCAATTGAAGGTCTTACTGTCCTTGTGGACCTGGATTCCAAACAAGTGGTTCGAATCTCGGACAAGGGGAAGGGCATCCCCATACCCAAAGCGGACAACACCGAGTATCGTCAATCGGAAAACGGCAACGACCACGACCACGCCACCGTTCGGTTGAACCCCATATCCATAGAACAGCCGAAAGGTCCCAGCTTCACAATAGAAGATGGACACACGGTCAGATGGGCAAATTGGGAGTTCCATTTGAAGGCGGACCCCCGATCCGGCTCGATGATCTCACAGGTCAGTCCAAACTTGCTAGTTGTGTTATATACTTACTGGCTGTCACACACCGCTAAATATGTCTCATGCATGCTCAAAAGGTACTCCTAATTAATAAAATACATGATTGATAGATTTTATAGTTCATTGCATTATCATAGGCTAAGGCCAGGGATCCAGGGAGTGGGGAATGGAGAAGTGTGATGTACAAAGGGTTCACTTCGGAGCTGTTTGTGCCATACATGGACCCAACCGATGCTTGGTATTTCAAGACGTATATGGACGCCGGTGAGTATGGGTTTGGGCTGACAGCCATGACCCTAGACCCGCTCAACGATTGTCCACGCTATGCAAGGTACATGGACGGAGTATTTTCTGCTGCAGACGGCAGGCCCTATGTCCGGGAGAACATGATCTGCATATTCGAGTCGTATGCGGGTGATATTGGGTGGCGTCACGCCGAGAGCCCCATCACAGGCATGCCGGTACGTAATAAGCTAAAATATCCGGTACTAGGGGCAATTTGTGCGGTGTCGTTTGATGGACCAGATTTGTTAGAAGGGAAATGACCTAGTGCCCATCGTCTTGTATGGCAGATAAGGGAGGTGCGACCAAAGGTGACACTGGTGGTGAGGATGGCTGCGTCGGTAGCTAACTACGACTACATCGTTGATTGGCAGTTTCAGACCGATGGCCTCATTCGTGTCCAGGTTTGCACCACTTCATCACAACGCTTTTCTCGTCATATTTGTGTCTTTCTTTCCCCATCAAATCTATGTCCGATCGTTTCTTTGATATAAAAATTATTTTGCGGAAGACAGTGGCAAACAATAATGGGTACGTTCATTTCAAGATTGGCTTATTACATGATATATAAGAATAAGAATTCATATTATATGCATGGTCGAATATTTTGGGAAGAGCCCATTTTGATTTTCTTTGTTTTTGTCTTGCATTTTATCGGGCATACAGGTATTATTTATTATCACAGAAGATAACAATTAATATTGTATCGTATTTGTAGGTGGGGCTGAGTGGAATACTGATGGTAAAAGGCACCCCATTCGAGAACATGAACCAAGTGGCCAACCATGAGGGCATGTACGGGACGCTTTTGTCCGAGAATGTGATCGGTGTCATCCACGATCATTTTGTCAACTTCCACTTGGATATGGACATCGATGGCTCGGACAACTCCTTCGTGAAGGTCAATCTTGTGAAGGAACATCCGTCTCCTGGGGAGTCTCCGCGGCGGAGCTATTTGAAGGCTGTCCGAACGACGGCCGAGACCGAGAAAGACGCCCAGATCAAGCTCAAGCTGTACGACCCGGCCGAGTTCCATGTGATCAACCCGTCTAAGAAGAGCCGAGTGGGCAACCCGACTGGGTACAAAATAGTCCCTGGTGGCACAGCTGCCAGTTTGCTCGACGCCAATGATCCACCCCAGTTAAGAGGTGCATTCACTGACAACCAGGTAACTCAAATATTATATTTCTCTAGATTAATTTATCTTACCCTTATCAGTAATTGCCCAGTTATATTAGTCTGCGATTTATTATTTGTCTAAACTGTTGTTATTATAGATATGGGTGACTCCATATAACCAAAGTGAAGAGTGGGCAGGAGGATCTTTTGTGTATCAGAGCAAAGGTGAAGACACGTTGGCTGTGTGGTCTGAGAGGTAAATGGTAATTTGAGGACCATCCAAAATTTACTTAATCTGTTGTTTGCTCATGTTTAAGCTTGAATATGTAGGAACCGGCCAATTGCAAATAAAGATATAGTGGTGTGGTACACATTGGGATTTCATCACGTACCTTGCCAGGAGGATTTCCCAGTTATGCCGACGGTGTCAGCTAGCTTTGATCTGAAGCCTGTAAATTTCTTTGATAGCAATCCCATACTCAAGATCTCCCCCGTCACTGAGAAAGACCTCCCAGTATGTACAGCAGCAGCAGCTTCTTGAGCTCTCAGCTCGGACGCATCCATTTCTTTTTCTTTTTGTCTTTCATTTTTATATGAATAATGAATAAGGCATCCGTAACTTTCGTAGTGGATGTTTAAGTCTTCACGTCTCTTATTTTCAATGGTGACTCATTAACCACTACAATCTACGATCAATCGTATGTTTTAATATTTTTAAGTTATTATTATATATTTGATATCAATGGGTTAAGATTATATTTACTATTATTAAAAATAATATATACACATATACTTTAATTTTGGTTAACTATTTTGAAAAAAATAACTAAGTGGTTATAAATAGTATCAAGGCTGATTTGGGAATATATTAAATTATAGGTTAGACTAAGAATATGAATTTTGAAGATAGAATTTTTTAATATAAATAAATTATCATATTTCGAAACTATTTAATAGTTAAAAACTTTTGGTGTAAAATTTACAATATAAGTAAGAATGATTTAGATTTTAATTTTAGTTAATTATTTTGAAAAAATAATTGAGGTTTATTATATTATACTTAGACTATGATGATTGTCCATACATGAATGATCAAATCAATCTCCTTTGAAAAATAAATGATCAAACTCCAACTAAAGCTCTATGAAAGAAAAGAAAAAAAAGAAAAAAAAAAAGAGAAAAGGAAGGAAACTCTCCAATTAAAGCTAAACCAAGACGACACCTCTAAATTATTAAGGGTTTGAACGAAACCTCTGTATAAGATCAAGAGAAGTTTGAACGAAACCGCGGTTATATAGAAACGTTCTGTACTTTCTTATGATGAAGAGACACTTTCGTTCTTATCAGTCTCTAGCAGCATGTGATGAAGAGACTTTTTAGTATATAACAGACCTACCCTTCTGAAATTCACTCGTCACTAGCAAGTACTGATCCGATCGGCAACTTCAATTTTTTGGTTGTTTCTCATTTCTGGATGTATTTGAAAACACCATAAGCAACAGTTCCTCCAACAAACAACAAAACTGTGGGGGTGAATGAAGGATAGAGGTACTTCACAAAAAAGCTATCCCATTCTTCTGGAAGGAATCCTGCAACAATATTTGCAACCACGAACTTCACGAGGACGTTCACAATCAAAATTGTAATTCAACTGATAGATAAAATGCCTTGACACTCAAACAGTAACGAATCAAAGAAATATGTTAACTGCAATAAACTCTAAAATGAAGACACAATCTTGAAAAGCAAGGACATAAGAAGACATGAAGGGAGCTGTATAGAAACCTGAAGCAGAAAGAAGAATTCCTTCAACTAAGATGAGAAGCCCAAGACCGAGCCAAGTTAGGAGAAATGCCCCCTCGTTCGTTCTCTGCTTCTCACCTTCTGAATCCACGGTGGAATTGAGAAGGGCCGGCTTCCCAATGGGCGGCCGCCTGACAACGGATGCCCTCTCCCTCCCCTTGTTCTTCCTACCACCCTTGGAAGCAGCAGGAGAAGAACCAAAGCCAATCCCCTTGGACGAATTAGAGGTGGCAGCTGCCTCTCCCTCGGCCTTTGTAACACTAGCTTCCTCGCCGGATTGAGCCCGGATAGCAATCTTAGTCCCACTCCTCAGTAGTCGTATTTTGGGTGATTGGAAAGGAGGCGGTAGCAAGCTTGTGAGGCTCTGGGGGGCTTGGTGCGCCAGTACCATCTTCCTCTTTGCCAAAGTTGCTTGCTAGGGATACTCTCCGTGATCTACTATGTGTGGCCGCAGTGAACGGGTTACATGAGTTGAAACTGAGTCAGCATATTTTATAAAATTTTGCACACTGTTAGATATAAGAGAATTATAATAATTTAATAAAAGCAAGAATTCTCTACGAATTGATTCTGATTTAAAGATAATTTTGCCAGTAAAATTGAAACTACTTAAATATATTACTAAAAGAGTTATTATTTTTTATTCCTGGCCGGTGTGGTGACCGCTAGACCATTCGAAGTTGTTAACAGATGAGAAGGGAAAATATTTCAAATAAATCTTTTGAAGTTTGGATTTAGTGTGCGGTCATATATAAGGGTACTTTTAGTTGATATGAAAATAATATAAATAAATAAAATTATATAAAATAGAAATATAAAGAGATGATGTAACACTCAAATTCAGCCCGAATTGTGATATTATAATTTAGAAGCTATTTATTGGGCTATTACGTACAACCTTATAGAAGTGGATCTCAAATCTCCATGGGGGCTTAAGAAGGTCACCGGGTTTGGTTTTTATAAAATACGTGCAAAGTTTGTACTAAGAAGGTGAATCTTAGACTTAAAGGATTCCTATATGAACACTCATAGTCGTAAAAGAGGTAAAACCACCCCTACGACTATGAGCGGTGACTTTAAAAATATGATGATCACTCCCAGCTGTAGAAGAACCATACCCTTGCTACAATCTTGAAGTTGCATGTTATTACGTGTATCATATTCTTACTACTTCGTTCAAGTGATTGGTTTAGGTCTTCTTATTAGTTACATGAAGATGATGCGAGTATTTAAACAAGGGTCATGGTTATATGTTCCGCATACCCTATGCAAACAATAATTAAAGCGCAAGAGAATTACATAGCATCATTGAGTATCAGGGCATCAAACCCTAATACCCGGACTTCACGTGGGTCTTTAAGTGATGTGAACCATAAGCTCCTCTACCAGCGTTACTCTAATACACAAACAGCTGCAGCCAAATACATTTTGCATACCTGACTTAGCTCCTCGTCATGTTCCAGGACTCTGGGGCTTATATACCTTGCAGTCGATGGTTAGCCTTGCCCCAAAGTATTATAACTTCACAACAAAATACAATAATATAAAGATAAAACATGTAGGCAGAACTATCATAGCATACATTTGAATCATGTAAGGTTTACATAGTTAGGACATTAACTATGTAATGGGTCACTGGATGGGCTATTTCTAGAGCTATCTGAACCTTAACAGATTTGAAATTCAGAAATAAAATTGGCACCCTACCCAAATGGCCCTAAATTTAATAAGAGTTCTACTGAAGCATAGGGTAAGTTATAGACCAAGTTTTACTAAAATCCAATACCGTTAACTTATTTTAGCGTAATTTCAAACTGGAGTAAAAAACTAAAGTTTTCACCCAGCATCTTTACATTATCTCAGTAACCACCTATTAAACTTATCTAGATGATTTTTAATCTTTCTGAAAATTTATATATTTCAAGTAGACAATTATTTTGGTGTCATATAATTTTACAAGATTTTATTAGTTTAAAATTCATATCTTAAAATATTACACAATCACAAATCATACTCACATTCATAAACACACAGGAAATACACATCGTACTTATGGTTTATGTTTATGATTATTTAGTGGTTATATAAGGAATAAAATTTTACCATGAACTCATGAAATTAACATGAAAAATATGTCATGCTGTGCATCAATAGATTCTACAATTTCAGAGAGTAAAAATTTGAGAAAGAAGCATTTATATCACCACAATGGCCCAAGTCGCCACCTGTCCTACCCTTTTACCCTCATACATGCAAATTATATGTCATGGTAGGTAAAACACACAACAACAAAGTTGAATATCTATATGTTGTAAGTGCAAAAAAATAATAATTGTGTAAATTGGACATCATAATGGCAAGATATGATTTTTATATTGAAATGGTGCATTTCAGTGACATACATACATTATAAAAATCATATCTATTTATTTACTAGGAAAAATACAATAAATGAATACTCAAAATTCTCCTAACATTCATATATACACTATAAAAATATTATAATAATAAATACATGGGATAATACAAGTAATACATACCAAATAAAGAGCAATAGTGGCAGCACAAACCTGATGCAAACGAGTTAAGACCAAGGAAAGGTCTTTTGAGGCATCCAACCTCAAAGCATACCACCCAAGGTTTCTAGAAACGTGGAGGGGGTTACTTGGAGCTCTAAAGTGGAAGAAGGAGGCCAAGGAGAGTGGAAGAAATTGGTTGGAGGAGAAAAGAAAAATGGTGAAAATGTGAGGGAATGTGTAGATTTTATAGAAGAAAGGTGGTGATGTCATAGGCATGGGCACCATACCTAAAGAAGTATGAGTTGGCTTGGTGATTTTATAGAGGTATGGGTGTCATACCTCTAGAGGTATGAGTGTCATACATATAGAGGGAGGTATATGTGTCATACCTATAGAGGTATGGGTGTTATTCTTATAAGGTATGGGTGTCATACCTAAAGGGTATGGGTGTCATACCAATAGGAGTATGAGTGTCATACGTATAGATGTATAGGTTGGGTTGGGTTATCTAAAAGTAGGTTGGGTTAGGCAAAAGTGGTATGGGTTGGGTTATCTCAAAACCCAAAAACTTAGGGTTTTTACCTTAAAGCAATCGGGTCCATTTCGGGAATTGTACTTCATGTCCCAAAAGGGGTTAGGATGGTCCGAAAGGTTATCAAACACACGGTAAGCATACAAAATACATATGAATGACATACTCTTAACATCTAATTATATACGATTAAATTGGTCCAAACATTATAAAATCGGGCGTGCCGCATTCAAACAGGCATACCGAACGCCGAAAGTGGCTAAGGCCAAATAACTTACAGTATATTATATATGAACCACTGAAAGAAGAGTCAGACCCTACTAACTTGATTCGGGAAACAACCAAACTGGCTGAAAAAACCCTTGGGCGGATAGCCTGGGTTTTACAGATGAAATAATATAAAAATTTTAAATATTTTATTTATATATAAAAAATAAGAAAAAAATAAAATATTTTTCCTGTATATACGTGCATCTTGAAATTTTATCTAATTTTTTTTTATTTTTCATAATAAAATGTCCCTTTGTAAAAAAAATTTCATACACTTAATTTGACTGAAATTAATTTTTGTATATTAAATTTTAAGATATCTTAACACAAGGAAAATTGATGACCTCTATATTTTATATTTATTTCATAAAATTTTAAGACAACGAAATAAATTTTAGAGAAAAGTAAGAAACACTTAAATGCGTTTAAAAGAAAAAAAGTAAATTATTAATAAATGCGTCTGTTTATAAATAAGGGGATATAAAAATAGAACAATCACGACAATCAAAGAATTCTTTTCACAAAGAAAGAAGATATATAAGACATAATCTATTTTTCTTACAGTGTCATATACGTCAGCCAGTGCGTACTAGATCTTATGAAATACTCTCAAGAGCGAACGTCAACCAATGTCGTTTATATCTCGTCCCATAAAATGTAGCATGATTGTATGTATCCCTTTCTGAATCCAATATGGTCGTTTGGAATCGGCTTTACGCCCATATACAAAATGCTTACGGTGTGAAACTCAAACTACTTAAATTGCATATATGCATCCCACAATATCACTCGATAACCTTAGCCATGGCTTCTTTTTCCATTCTCATCTTCCTAAGTCTTCTTAATTAACCCTTGTACGTTCTTCACAAATATTAATAATCTTGACGAAAGAAGTTTAAAATACACAACCCCATCACTCAGATTTTCGAAATCCAAGAAGAATCCCCTGAATGTCCCATCCAATTCTCATTCTTTCTGATCTCCTCTTTATTCTTATCATCCAGTGATGACTACCTTTCGTATCTTCTCTAAACTTGCAAGCACCACAAAACCTATTAAGTCCTCAATGCATCTCGTCAAAGGAGTTGTGTTCCTGTGTACCTCCCGCCAAATGCTTATATTTCTTTTCGAAGGAATGTTTTTTTTACAATGCATCTTAAATCTCTGGTTCATATTTTCTTGCCCTTTTATTATGGTTGAAATCTAATCATTAATAATTGTTCAAAGTTCAAACACTTCTCAATTGTTGTATTATACGAATGAAATAGATTGTATTATACGAATGAAATAGGTCAGTAATTCATTAACATGAAGGCGGTTTATTAGACACTACATTGAATTCTGCGTTGTAGTTTGATGATATATATGATTCGAATTAAGAGTGTAAACGAGTAAAGCCTGCTCGCGAATTTTTAGTATTTGGCTCAGTTCGGCTCATACTTATTAATTTTGTACTAAAAAAAATGCTCGGTCAAAAAAATATTCGGTTCAAAATAGATAAACTCGTTGAACAACAAAGAGAGCTTAAAAAAATTTTTGGCTTAGCTCAACTCAAAACTCGAATTCGATGTATTTAAACTCGAAAAAACATTCGGTTTATTTCAACTCGTAAATACTATTAAGATCACATTAAACTTATACAGCGTTCAAAAAAATTTGATATTATCTAAATCAAATACATAAACATTTACTAGGCTCAAACTCGATTAAAACTCGGACCAACTCATTTATATTAAAATTAGCTAGTTTACATTAAAACTTGGTTCGGCTCGTTTTATATCACACCAAATTCATGCCTATCCTTACTCGGTTCGGCTTATTTACACCCCTAACGAGAACTATGCGGTGACCGAAAAAAAAAAAAGAAAAAAAAAGGAACAGCTCTAAAGGTGTAGTTATATTCAAAAGAAGAAGATTTGTTTCGAAAGATGATGACCAGAGCATATAGCTCACATCATTTTGGTGTCCAACGAAGAAGGCCAACTACTCAATAAAGATTAGTTGGTTAGCCGCTATTCTCACAGTGTTGTCTCAATTCACCCCCCTTCACTAAGAACCAAAGATGGTTTGTGGTTGACCCTTCAACATTTCGATTAGATTGTCAGACTAACTATTGACTAGGTTGAAAGCGGTTCAAAATGAACAGGAATAGACTCTCCTCGGTAGATCTCGAAGTCCCTAGTAATATAAAAAAACTCTCTTTCGCAAAAACATTAGTCTTCTAGGATAAAAAAAGATTTAACTTAAAAATTAGAAGTCAAATTTAAGGTAATTATTTATTTTGTCACCCAAAATGATCACTATTATCTAAAATAAAAAAGATGGTTATTTCACAAAAATGAACATTTAGTTATCGTTGCAGAAATTCATACGGTCATGATGTCTATTAAATAAATGCAATATCTATTCACAACCAAATAATAATATTATCTAATAAATAGGAAAAAAAACCACAAGGTCCACAGTCACTCCTCTTCATCAATACATTTTTCTTTCCCCCAAAGCCACTCCATCCATGTGTTTTTTTTATCAAAAAAATTAAACCACCATATCTGAATCTGAAGCTGTAAACTAAAGCAACAAAATTTGGATGCTTGCTCCTCACAAGCTACGTCACCAACTCCGGAGACCACACAAATAAACGAAAACAGCAACCATAGTTTTCCGACTCTCAGAACCCAAGATCATAGCCTCAAAAAGAAGAGTTAAAAAGATGTTACAGTCACGCGGCAGAATCCTCGACCCGGCTGCCAGCAATGGGCCAAAGGAAAAAGCTTCGCTGTTGTCATCGGTGAGCCGTCACCAGGGTCTCAATGAATCTCAAACCGTCGAACCTCGGCGCGAACTTGTCCCGCGGGCTGGACGGCTCTACCTCCTTGGCCGACTCAATCTGCGCACCCACCATCCAAATCAAACGCCAAATCAACACACACGCAATTCCAAAAAACAAATCCAAATCGCTTTTCTAAAAAAATATGAAAAAAATAAACTTGCCATTTTAGAAGACGAAGAGGAGGAAGGCTTCGAATCGACCAAAGATGTAGCGATTACGGAAGAGGCGGCGACCACCGAGGCCACCAAAGCACGGCAGCCCTTCATGTCCGTTTATTCACAGTGGCCACGAACGGGAGCGCCCGAAGAGAGTAGAGAGAGAGAGAAACCGAGCTACGCCGCAAATCCGGGAGAAGACCGCCGGAGCTCCACCGGATCTGCCCGACCCAAAGTCTAACCCAGCCCCTGTGGAAAGCTGGTTGATATGGTGGTGAGGACTTGGTTGATCGGTTGGCTTCAGCAGTGGTACGTGGGGAGATGGATTCCAGTACGATTTAATGTCTTATCTTAAGTCACGTTTGAGGGGGAAGACTCTGGCTTGGAGTATGAGGAGAGGACGCGTGTGAGATGGGGCCCGCGGCTGTGAGGGGAGGGCAGGCTTGGAATCTACGCGCATGGAAAAATTGGCGGGGAATTTGCGGCGCCTGTGACGCGCGAAATGGGCGGCGTCGGCGTTCAATTAAAATGATCAATTATACCATATCTAAAAGTCTCTTCACAGCGTAATAAATGAGGGCGACAATGGGTTAGTGGTCAGCTCGAATAAGGTGTAGTAGATCTTGGTCTGTACAATATGAAATGGTAATAAGTAATAACTTCAAAAGAAAATATGAAGTGGTTATAAAAATGTATGGATTGGATAGGCAAGAGGGATTTAATGAATGAACGTACTAGGGTGCAGAATTGGTCTTGTGTGTCTTAGGTGAATGGGTGGGGTGTGTGTGGATTATAAACATTGTTTGGAATATATATATATAAAAAAATGCAATGTTATTAGAATATTATTTGAGCCTGATTGTGCGCTAGTTCTGAATTTAAAAAGTCTCGCATCAAACCACAGCTGGGCTCGGCATGCAGGGACGGCGGCGGGCTGATAAGACTTGGAGGTGGTCGGAAGATGTGTGGGGAGTTGTAGACAACCCGGCGATGAAGGCAACGAATTGTGAATGAAGAGATTTTCTTTCTTTTTTTTTCAAAGAACGAAGAGATGTTATGCAATGTGACAGAGAATATTAAGAATAAAAGAAGCTTGCTTTTGTAACATTTAGCCCGTTTTTATTTATGCCAAAAATATTTAATAGGCTACTAGAATTTTGAGCGACAACCAAGTATCCTTCGGTTTGTCTAATGGAATTGATTGGGTCTATAACACCCCGAATCCGGCTCGCTCGTGAATCGAACCCAACTATTACGGGTTCCGGGTGGATCTACTCTCGGCGTCTCAAGATGGAAGATATTGATCGTTATGCATGAATGAATGTACTGAACCCTAATATGTCACTACGTAGATGACATACCAACCAGTTCATACTAAGACAACCACGATAAAAATCGATAAAAATACCCAAAATAAAACGGACAGAATCTCCCCTAAAAGTGCAATTCGGGCCACACTGTCAAATCATTATATATAATTTCATAAAACAAGATTCATTCATTACACTATATTTTTCACATAAACATCTAATTCAAACATACCAACGCATTCTCGACAGTTGGTCATGACACACCTGTTCATATTATTCACATGCACATTAATATATTATTTTATATTAATCCTGCTATCATTATCCATGTCCACATACCCAAACCACAACAAAACAATCAAAACTATTAAAAACAAACATTTCGTCGGCAAACATGCATATGTATGTGCAAGGCAGGTAACTGCTCCTCTATCCAAGCTGGCATATCCAACATTCAGTCCTCACCTACATATATATAAAGAAACGTCAGTAACGAGTGTTACTGGTCCAAGACATAACTATCACCAAACTGGCTATGAGAGCAAACTCTCATATGAAAGAAAACATCATGAAGTCTATGAATGGCATTTATTGAACTGAAATTATCTTTAACTGAGCTGATATGTTACTGCTGATGTCTCGACATTTTCTCATTTCTCTTTCTGGTCTCTTGGAACTGCTGTCATATTCTTAATCATGGTTCTTATATTCCATACCCACTCGCATA
>JAVDBV010050685.1:0-33941 GCA_032619315.1 Piper longum
GGCGTTGTTGGGAGGGTGAGGTTGAGTGCGACCTCCCCGACATTGGGCCCCACAAAAGCCCAAAAGTCTCTTTCTACCTTTTCATTTTGCGGGAAGAGATTTCGGCGGCCACAGACATTATTAATAAGAAAATATTTTGTAATTTTTAGTTATAATTTTCCCAATTTTTAAATAATTATATTACGAAATATCAAAATCTTTTTCTTTCTTTCCCTCCGTCATCTACTTATTTATAAAAATTTAAATTATAAAATAATAAATCAAATTAAAATTTATAGATTAGCGGACGATATCATGTCCCACCCACGATATGCGAGGTGGCCGGTGCAAGGAGGCGAGCCATCTAGAAAGGGGATTAGGAGAGGCAAAGGGGGACCATGGTTGCGGGTTTAGGTTAGAAGGTGAAATGGTTTAAGTGGGAAAATATATTTTTTAGTTATGGTGGTAATCAACTTTTTCTATTGGTGTTAATCATGCATGCAATGCAATGTCGTCGTTTTTTCTTTCACTATTGATATACGGTTGTTCATGATTAGATATGGCTTGAAGCTAGACTTAATACGTACTTGATTGAAAGTACCATTTTAACTTGAATGAATCACTTTTGAATTTGTGTCGGCTCGACCCGGCTTAGCGCGCGTTTTGGTATTCCATATTGAGATTTATTTCATGTTATTCAGTTTAAATCAATCACAATGGTTAGTTTATAATAATTTTAACTTCGAATTGTGTTTTAGTGCGTAATAATATTGTTTGAAGCACAATATTATGATAATTAAGCTGGCTAGCAAGAGCCCGACTTGAACCCTAATGGTAATCTCTAATGTGAAGTAATTGCCAAAATATTCGATTTAAATGAAAAGACAAACAAACAGAATTTAAGCTTGGCAAAACTTGTTCAATCCGAAGAACAATGTAATAAGCTTTATTCGCTTCTTTCAAAAAAGCCTTCTTTATTCACCGTCTCAAGCATAAAACTCCAAGCCCAAGTCTGATTCTGCTTTTAGGCCCAAATGGTTCACAAGGCCCAACTTTTACAAATATCCATGATGTTTGGACCCAGTTAATTAATCATCTCTAATTTCTCATAACTTTGGCAACAGTCTACATTCTTGTCTGGTGGCTAGTTGTTGTTGATGCTGCCTTAATTCTAAGGAAATCATGAAAATGGATGCTAATAGAATCATAAACAATGCATATAATATATATATATATACTTGAATTCATTGAGTCTCGGCCATTCTTTAATACATCTTAAGATCAGAGTAGCAATTTAATAGACAATAAGGGGTTCCCATCATTCTAAGATTACCAATACCTATCATCTGGTGTACCAATATTTGCGGATAATTTGAAGGATAAACCCACCTATCTACTCCATCTAAGCATGAATCCAAAAATATATATTTTTTGAATGGCTAATAATTCACAATTATAAATATAAGGTTATTATTGTGCATAATAGTATGATAACAGGTTCGGTATTTAGAACCTTGGATGGGACTAGAGGTGTAAACGAGTCGAGCCGAGCCGAACAGGGGTATGCTTGAGTTTGACTTGATATAAAATGAGTTGAACTGGGCTTTAATATAAACGAGCTAAACTTTAATGTAAATAAGCCGAACTGAACTTATCTAAAATTTATGGTATTTGGGTTTTGTTCGAGCCGAACTAGAGCCTAGAGAATGTTTATATGCTTGAGTTATATATGATCAAATTTTTATTTTAACACTATATAAGTTCAATGTGACCACAATAGTATTTATGAGCCGAGCCGAACCAAACATTTTTTCTAGTTTGAACACATAAAATTCGTGTTTCGAGCCGAGCTGAGTCGAACACTCATTTGCTCAAGCTCTTTTCTTTGTTCAACGAACTTATCCATTTCGAGCCGAGTATTTGTACAACGAGCGCGAGCTGAGCCGAGCCGAACGCAAAAAGTTCGCGAGCAGGCTTGGTTCATTTACACCCCTAGATGGGACTTAAAAATCCGAATCAAATTTGGATCGGATCAGCCCCGTCCGATATTCTAATTTCCGAGCCCTAACATAATGAATGGGCCGAACTCCAAACACCCAAAGGCCCAAAAGCCCACCCACCACCCCATCTCCTCCTCCAACCATCTCCATCTCTCCACCTCCCTGTGACTGCAAAGTCAATCCCTTTCCACTCCAACCCACTCCCATCTCCCCTTCCCCAAGCAACCTTCCCCCCCTTTCAATTCTCTTCCCTTTTTGGTGGATGGTCACCCATCCAGCCTCTCTCCTCTCCAATTCTGTTGGCCCTGGTTTGTCAAGTTTTGAGTTTGTTTGAAGCTAGTGCTGGCCTCTATCCTGGCCTGCCCATTTGGGATTGATGGGTGCTGGTTGGCTTTTGCCGGGGGAAAGGTGCAGTCTTTGAGCTGCTTTTGGCTGCTCAGATGATTGGGAGGAGGGGGGTTGTGGCTGTCGGATGGGTGGTCATGTGGCTTTTCCAGTGTTCTTCGGCTCTCAGGCCCCTCAAGGAGAGGCCCTCTTCGTGGTCTCACCAGGTCTGTGCTATCTTTTGAGTTGCCATTTTAGCTTTTTTTTTATTATTATTATTTTGAGATGATTGAGTAATTAGTTTATATGTTTGTTGTTTTTTCGCACTTTTAAAAATAAAAAAAATGATCATGCCTTGATTAGTGTTGAATGATTGGATATTAAGTGATTAATGGAACGTTTCAATTTTGATCTATCTATTGTTAAATTTTATTTAAACATGTGGAAAAGTTTGGTATTGGTTGTCATTTTGATTCTTATTTATTTACTTCCCATATAATTGTATGTTCTGTTTGGAGACGATGATAGAGTGATTAGTTTTGTTCTTCTATTGGTCTTCACTTTTGTCAATTTGGTTTTGCGTTTATTAGAGTTAAATGAGAAGACAATAAGTAATTTGTTGGACGTTTCAATTTTTAGGATCTATCGACTATTACAATCGCAGGTGGAATCATTGTGGATGAGTTTGAAATTGTTGTCATTTGTTTCATATAATTATTTGATAAAGTGATAATGTTTGTGTCTTATTGATCTTCGTATTTGTGATTTTTTTTTTTGTGTTTATTTGAGTTTAGTACTTAGGTATTAAGTAACAAATTTTACGTTTCAATTTTGCACTATCTACTGCTGCATTCTCTGGTAAAAAATTGTTGATGTGCTGGGAATTGGTTCTCATTTTGATTCTTAATTATTTAATTTGTGAAAATGATTTTTATTCACATTCGTATGCTTATGATTTTGTATTTGATGCAGCAGTTTCTGAGAAGGGATGATGGAGATTTGGGCTCTTTTCCGGATTGGAATATAACTGGAACATACAAAGGTGCTTACTCGTATTATTTATTCAACCTTTAAATAACACTGGTTTTTTGTTGGCACATGGTCATATTATTACTACTAGGTGCATGTTTTTTTGGCCAGGAACATGGAGTTTTCTGGTGAAAAGTAACAGATCTTCCAGGTACCCTGTATTTGGGAAGGGTAATGGCCAATCCGTCCTAGAAATGGTTACTAGCTCAACCAAGATAACTGGTGTTCATTATGTTCAGGTTGAAAAAAAAAATTGTCCTGTTTTGAACCTCATTCTTAATGCAACAAGTAGATCATCTCTATTTGTAAATAATACAAAGGAATTTGTGGTCATGAAGAAGGAAGTTTAAATTTTCTGGTTAAGTAATTTTAGAGGCACGATATCTTGTCCTTGGTTTGACAGTCTTTGACTTCTCAATATCGAGTATACTTGTTGCAGCTACAGTCGCTCTAGTCCCATGTTTTTTTTTTTTTTTTGGATATTTCCTCTTGAGAGACTGTAATCTTATGCTTTTTAGTGGCACATATGTCACATTTCCTTCTTCCTAAATGATGTGCATAACCTTTTTGTGATAGCTTTTTTTTTATTTTAATACAACAGATTTATGTCATGTCTTCTCATCACAGGGATTTCTTACTTTTCCTCACACATATAACAATGATCATGACCTTGGGGTTTCTCAGATAAGATTGGAGGGTGTTTACATATGGCCTTTTAAACAACTTCGAATGGTAGCAAACAGGTAGGCGTTCTTTCTTGTTATTGGTTTGTTGTCATTATCTCTGTTTAATTTAGCTTCATCTATATAAATCTCCTGTGTCACAGCTTTTTACTATTATATGCTAAAAGTATACAGCTACATTGTTTTTTTATTTGCATTATGGCAACTGCATGACTCCTAGCTTGTTAGTTGTTAGAAAAGAATTGGTTGAACGACTACTCTTCAAAGTAAACTGATCCGCTTGTGGACAAATTTTTTATTTTCATAACATTTTACTAGTGCTAAATTTTATTGCTTTTGCAATAACCAAGCAGTCAAACTGATGGAGGATTGGTCCAAGGGGAGGATTATCTTTTGCCTGATCCTTATCACCTGGTATCTACTTAGACATTTTTGGTTGGACTTTCGTCTTCTTAAACACAATGCACATCCTGTTATACTTTTATTTATGGATTCACTTGTGTAACTCCCCTCGTTTACGTAAAACAGGTTGGAGTGTTCTCGTCTCAAGTGTTTCAAGACTCAGCCCATGGCAAAGCTAACGGAATGAAGAATTGTAAATTCCCCTTCTTTCTTCTGTCCTACCCAGCAGATGAGTCTTGCCAATCTTGTCCTTACATTCTACTTTCTGTTGATTGCAGCACTTATGTTAGACATGGAGAAACATTGTAATTTGGAGGTTGCTGCCCATGTTTCAAGGGTCTCATTTGGCCACAACGGTATTTTTTTTATTTAAAATTTTATGTCTGAGGTTGCTTTTTATAAAGTGCCTTGACAACATGAAAGATAATGTCTTTGTGTTGTTTATCTAGCATTAGATCTTCTTTACCACTTATTTAACGGCAGTTTGAATCACTGACAGATTGTAAACGTTGAGAACAATTGCATGCCCTTTTTATGGGGTTGCTCGAGATTTTTCAAGCCTCTCAAGTGCTTATATAGTCTAAAAATAAGCTTCGGTCTCAACATAATACGTTGTTTTCTGTGCCATCAGTATAATTTTCATTCATTGGCGTAACTGAGATTGATAGTCTAGTTTTTCAAATAGTAATATTGAGCTATTAGTAATGACCTACTGGGTTCGATTCATTAAATTTAATGTTGCCTTCCATGTTTAAGGAAGCCTCTAAATATTAGTATTGGCGCTGAATCATATTACAAATTAGCAACATGTAGTATGTGGATCTAGTTCCTTCAATGTCTTAGTGTAGTTTATGAAGTGTTTATATACTAGGGATATGCTTGTATTTTCTTTTTAATTTTAAAGTTGTCAATAGAAGCCAAATGAGTTTGGTTTCTATAGTCCATTAGAAATTGGTCTTACTGTTGTAGCTGGTCTATCACGTTATTATTATAATGCTTGTTGTACGGACATATACAATATTCATTTCTCTTTTGATCTGTGACTTTGCCTATATTTGTCTTTCCAAATCTGTAAGAATATATTTTCAAATTCTTTAAAGGCCACACCAAGGCTCTTTATGTGCTGAATTCGTGAAGTTATCATAAATTTGGTGGCTTGTTGTCTTTGGTTGTATTCGTATCTTGCTATGCATGAATGTCAAATGTTTTAAGATCGTTACATCTTTTTCTCTTTTGTAGCTGGGCAGCGATATCATTTGGAAGGACTAATGGAGAGTCTTTCCTTGGATGATGGTGGTGATTGTCTATCCCCAATAGTCCTGAATGTGACCTCTGTCAATGTTGACGTCTACTACAATAAGGCAGTTAACTTTACCTTAATGGTTACATTTGTATCCTTTTTTTTGGCAGACTGTTGATAACTAGCTATCTGCAAGCTGATGTTTTATTGCATGCTGAGATTCTATTGCTCATTTGCTCTTTTGCACAGCTACTTTAGAAGACAATTTTTATAAAGAAGAGTTGAAGCTATTTCTTTAGATGTTTTGTGTGTATGTTGTTGATGTAAATTTCTGTAAATGCTTTGATGGTGTTACCTTGCACAGCTAACTCACCTTCATAGCTCGTGTACAAGTCAGCATGCATAATTTGTCAAACATGCCTTAATATTTAGTGTATTTTGGATGCATATTCCTTTACTCTCAGGGTTCAGATATCTTTTCTTCAAGTTCTATTTTTTATACGGCAAATGGAATACAGCAACACACAATCGGTAGGTTCTTCATACACGAGAAAGTAGCATGAACAGCTTCATTGAATTTACTATTGTTTAAGTTGCATTGTTTCTGACCATGATTACTACAACCTGAAAGGTGTGAATTTTTTTTTGGAATTTTACTATCATGGGCTGTTGCTAATCTCTGCAGAGCATAATGGTAGGAATTTACACTTTCAATAATGATTATTATCTAATGCAACAATGGGAATTTGTGCCACCATTATAGATATTTTGATGGAAGCACATTGGACATTTTAATATGAAGTGATCAACATATCAGATGGTGGCTTTTGGGGATCATTATGTGTGGGACAGATATTCTCTGACCTTGATATTCTATTAACTATGAAACTGAGACCTTGTCTAAGTTGTCTTCAACTCTACTATTGTGTTATAGTTGTTTCAGCTATAAGTACTCATGTAACTTTGTACTATTAGGGTGCTGCAAAAGTTTCTATTGTGATGATTGGTCAGCAAGCCATTTTAGATTCTTATCTTTGCCTTATGCATTTGGTTGTCGGAATTTTAGTAGGTGAGTAAAAGTCACCTTTCTCATCTTCACTGCCATCTTTTAAGATTTATTTCCTTTATTATTACGCGTAACAGTTTATACATATGAGGCCTAAGAAAATAAGGTGGGTGTGATTGATCTATGGTAGAATCTCTGTTCAATGCTTTTGCCACGGCTGCCTTCTTCAAGTTTGTCATCTTCTCCATTTTCGAGACTAGATATCTTCTTGCCATATGGAAAGCAAATAGGCCAATGAATAATGGTGAAGGCTGGGAGACAATGAGGCGAGAGCTGTCTGTTCTCTACGGCCGTTTCTGTAAGTTTCTTGCTGATTTAATAGAACTGTCTTTTATTTCTAGCAAGTAGAGGTGGGTTGAACTGTTGTACTGATGCAAACAGTAATAGTTTCTGTTATACCTAGAGATAATAAGGCAGAATCGGATCTGCCTTTACTGTTCCTTTTGATAGACTAACTTGCAATTATGAATGTGATGTTTTTTGAAGTTGGCAATTGATTAAAATGTTTTATGCCCACTCTTTCTCTCGCTTAGCTACTGTTAAATGTTTCTGTTAATGTGCATATACATTTTTGTAGACTAGTATCTGATTAGTGTAAGAGATTTTTGCAGATGGTATTCTCCTGGGAGGCATTTTGGTCATGTATGAGTTCCATGATTTTCTGAAGCCCATTCTCTTCGTGATGTATTCTTTTTGGGTTCCTCAAATAGTGTTGAATGTGACTCGTGACACAAGAAAGCCACTGCATCCACATTATATTTTGGGAATGACAGTCACTCGACTAGCCATACCACTATATATCTTTGGTTGTCCAAACAATTTCATGCGAATCAATGCTGACAAGGGCTGGTGTATATCATTGGGAATTTTCATGGGCCTTCAAGCAGGCATGCTTCTTCTTCAGCATCGCCTTGGCTCCCGTTGGTTCATACCTCACCAGGTTTATTTTGACACTGTCCCAAGGCTTCTGCATTTTGTTCTTTGATATTAAGAATTTGGTGCATTTTTTTTTCTTAATTGATGTAATTTTTAGTGATGGAGTTCTGTTTATATCCTTTTAATCATCATGACCTTTTTCCCCGTTTGTTGGGTGCTGTGTTTAATAACTTTTGATAAATTCAACATAGTAAATCTGCTTCTTAGGCCTTTTCCTGACTAGTTCGTTCTTGCTCTCTCCTCTCAGTTCTCTTACTTGCCGTGGAAGGAACAGTCCATTTTGTGTTAATTCATTGTGCTTATAGTTGAAAAAGTATAACATATTCTGATAGTAATACTTCTTTGCAGGTTTTACCTGAGAAGTATTGTTATTACAGGAGGCCAGAGTCAGATAGAGTGCACTCTACCGATTGTGTTATTTGTATGGCTGCCGTTGACATGAGGCAGTGGAGTGACTGCATGGTTTTTTCTCTCACTTATCCCTCTCTCTTTCCCCTTGAGTTGCTCATATTTCTTGCATGTGTGCTTGCAGTTAGGAGGTGATTATGTTATTGAATGACAAACGTCTATATGAGATGAATTCTCTTGAGACGGATTCATTTTTTCACTGAAAAGTTACTGTTGGATGCCCTGCTGAAAATGATTATTAATTGAGTGTTTTCTGGTCATATATCTTCTGCTTGGAAAGCAATTTATGAAGGTCTGATTTAAATCAACATGCTCAGGTAACACCATGTGATCATTTCTTCCATTCAAATTGTCTGCAAAGATGGATGGACGTCAAGATGGAATGCCCTTCTTGCCGACGTCCACTACCTCCTGCTTAGGTGATTCAGGTGTATCTATTAGAGTACATTGGATTGGAAGAAATTGACAATGCGACAGCTTGAGTAGGAACTAAGGTAGCAGCTTGCCCATCTTACATTTAAAACACCATTTCCTATTTGCTTTTAATGTAGGGGAAGATAGTAACACCAGCTAATTGTCTCAGGTGAAACTGATTTATTGATGTTAATTTACAAAGGTCGACTATTGACACGAAAAGAGTTTCTCATAGATGTTTTTGTAGCTTTGATTATCAAAAGCTACATTACGAGGAGCTTGTTCAACTATTTTAAGATGTACATTTCTCAATCCAACGGTAGTTTTTCTTTTCTTTTTATAATTCTTTGTTTAAGCAAAATAAGGGGAAAATGTTCAATCCCAATATACAAGATTTTGTTACTTGGCTGTCACTATTTTACCATGAATAAATTGATGAGTTCAGTTGTGATGCGGCTTATGGTACTGTGCAATCTCACATGTAGTGTTTATATTTCGACATGTTGTGGAGTTTAATTGACATTTGAATGGTTTCTTCTTGATTATTTTAGATCTTGCAAGGAATATCGAATGTACTGGTCTCTATCTTTTACATCATACTTGTAGTATCAGCAGCCTTTGCGAATCAATCTTGTTTTGTTCTCGCCAAGTTGCTTGAAAACAGGCATTTGAGGAGGAAAGGAGGAGGATCGCAATTGTTGGGAATTGGACTGACTAAACTCAATTAACAGGTTGAGGATGATAGCGTAGCCCTTAGGAAAAGGGAGAACAATATTTACATGTAAAATGTCATTTCGCCATCTATTGTTCTTCCATCTTATCTTGGAAAGTGGTCGAGATAAAAATTCTTGTGGATGATTCATATAGCTTACTAATGACTGATTGTTTATGCCTTTTTAACGTCAACCCTACAGAATTTAACTCGTATAATTCTATAAATACTCATATTCTAGTGCTGCATGCAGAAGTTAGAACAAAAGCACAAAAAATTAACAAGCTCATTAAGCAAAAGATGGGAGACATGGCTACTGTACGACAACGGTGACTGTGAAGAAAAGATAGACGACGAGTGTACAAGAAAGAAAAAGAGGGAGGTTTCAGATAAATGCACAGTTGCACCATCATCTTTCATATCTCGACGAAAAAAGGCGAATCTTTTATGCCAGTCATCCCATTGATCGTATACAATGTATATCTTTCTCTGCTACAGAGCGGACATATACAGGGAAAACACCAGAACTCCTGAATTACATTTGCTTCTCCAAGATATTCTCGCCTGTTTGTTCCTCATCTACATGGGCGACGAGTATCCAGTTCTTTTCCTTTGCATGGAGCTGTGCCACAAAAATGTTCAGTGTTGTGAGCGGGGTGCGTAGTTCTCTCTTTAGGCCAACAATTAGGCTGGAACTGGCACCTCTATGTCTTCTTCATTATTAAGTTCCAATTTTTCCCATTTGATTCTGAGTGCAATGATAAGGAGAATGCAGGCCTGGCAAGCAATGCCACCGATCATACCAATCCATAAACCCTGTCCAAAATATTTTAGTTAGACTCTTTCAACATATATAATCTGGTGGGCAGATTTTCAAATGTGTAACACACCAGTTTGGTTACCTTTGCATGTAAATGCGTTTTGAAGCCAAGAAGGAGAGCTATTGGCATGCCAATGGTGTAGTATGCTCCCAAGTTGGTCTAGGCAGCCAAATGCTGCCAACCACATCCTCTAGCAACACCTGTCACACATTTAGCTGGTAACGTATAATCTGCATACATACTTATGTGGAGCACAGTCATGAAATGAGAAGGTTTCTGAACAACCAACCTGAGAGGACTCCTTGGGCAGAATCAACGAGAATGGACATAGCTACAAGTGGAGTCATGGAAGCGAATTCAGATATGATCTCTTGGCTGTCACTAAACGAGCTAGCCCACAAGTCATGACCAAATACCAGTGAGAGGATAACTGCTAGAGCTAGAATCACAGATAGTTTGAGAGTCACAGCCATGGCATTCTTAGCTCGCTCAACATTTCCAGCTCCCAGCTCATTGGACACTCGGGTGCTGATTGATTCAAACAGTTACAAATCAAGAACATCAGAAGAGGAAGAAAAAGAGATAGGAAAATGGATCACATAAGGTAGTTGTAATACCTAACTGCAGCAGCAAAGCCGCAAGTGATGGTGTAAGTCACAGCTTCAGTATTCACACTGTAAAACATAAGCTAGTGGTATTCAGTTCTGGTTATAACATTTAGAACAATGAGGTTTACATATTATATGCTACTTATCTATTTAATATTTACCACATGGCAATCAATGAAGTGCTTCTATGCGAATGGGGCATCAAACCGGCAAATAACACCAGAAGCTGAAATGCACAGTACTCTAAGCTGCATTGAAGAAAGCAATAATTTGAATTGATTAGATTTATTAAATAAAATCAAATAGTTGAAAGAATCAATATCAATTGATCAACAAGTAATTAATTAAGTAATTACAGTAAGGCTTACCAGACCATAATGGCAGATGGGACTGCCAACCTCAAACTGGGAAGAATATGGTAAAAGGACTCCCCGGAAAGGCCTTTCCAAGTGGAGCTGAAATTCTTAGAGAAGTTGACATAGACTGCAAGCATAATAAATGAGACCCACAAGCAAACAGTTGCCGCTAGAGGAGCTCCGTTGTATCCCAGTTGTTTATGGTACACAAAAAGGTAGGCTAAGCTAGCATTGATGAGCAATGGGAAGAGAGAGCAGATGATCAGCGGTATGACGACAGTTTGCGTTTGAAGAAACCTCAACAAGCACTGTATGAAGCCATATGCGAATAGTCCTGGAGCCAGGTACTTCAAATACAGGCCTGCCAATGTTGCTACTTTCGGATCTTGCTGGAGAAAAATGAGGATTGCATCCGAGAAAAACCAGAGAATGGAGACAATGATGGAGAAAACAAATGAAATGATCATGGATGACTGCAGGAATATCCCCAACATCCCATAACACTGTGCTCCAAACGCTTGCCCACAAAGTGTCTCAAGTGCTCCACTCAAACCAGTCTGCAACAAATTACACCAAAACATAAAAAAGACAATCACATCAATCAAGCTCTATCTATATACAATAGCCATGAATATAAAAAAAAAGCAAGCTTGGAAACATGCCGGGAGAGAAAGTTTTGATCACCATGAGAGCAAGACCAGTGATTCATGCCCAGGAATTGGCAAGGGTGGAGCCCGCGAGCTGTACCTCACCAAGGTGGCCGGCGAACATGATGGAAATAAGAGTGATGCCATAATAGGAAGCATTGGTCAGTATCATAGGCACCGAGAACAGGAACTGGTCTTTAGTTTCTCCCATGTCTAACAGCTTGTTCCACCACCTACTCTTCCCTGCACTGTCCACAGTATGTGTTTCCAACAGAGGAGCTCTCACTGCTGCCATCTCTGGGATTTTGAAGAGAAACCCACCAAAAAATCTTCCTATTTTCCTGCTCCAAACCTGTAAACAAGTCTCTCCACAATATTGTTGGTCAGCGATGATCAGAAATCATAGCAAATTTTTGTCATCAAATTGGCAAACCATGTGGACGACAAGGGTGTGCTGACAATTAACCATGTTATGTTTTGGACAAAAGGAAGAAGAGGAAGATGGAAAAGTCTCTGAAGAGCAGTTGGAGTCTTATCCTAAAATATTGGATTGATGACAGTATTGATCTATACACAGGCATACACAGTGAAAGATTCAAGCTATGACATCATTGCAAGGAAGGAATGTTTCAAAAGGCTGCCATGTTTCAATGCTCCCAGCCTAGCGTTGAGATTTTCTTATACCATCAATGCCCAACGACCACTACAACGATTGTCATTATTATCGTAATATATATATATATATATATATATGTAAACTCTATAAAATTTTTAATTAAGTGGTCAACTTTATCAAAAATTAATATATATTTATTATCTTTTTAATGTATACACATACATTCGAAATATTTTTCCAAGGATAATTTAATTATTTCAACCAAATGTATTCAAAGTTGCTCTATAAATGCGATACCAGTGCAATCTATTTGTAGACAGGCGATACCCAGACAATCAAAATAAAGAAAATAAAATACACATGAAATTATCAAAATTTGTTTGTCTGTCTAAACCTACAGTTAAACAGAATGTCTTTTATCCCTGCATAACATATGTGACAGATGATAGATACTACTTCTTTCTTCCTACTTTCACTCTTTACTGGAATTGTTTGTTTCTGGCAACTCTACGTTCTTGGGTAACTGAAATTCCTTTCGTTTTGATTCGACGTTGTTGCGTACAATATTGCTTGCTATGGTGAAAAACTGCACTTGTGGCAAAACTATACATTCAAGTGGCCTTTGTATAACTATAAATTCATGTACTAGTATTTAGAGAGAAGAATATGAAGACATGCATGCAAGTAGAATATGAAGCACGTCAAATTGAAAGCAGCTTGTTGGACCACAGTTATATATATTTGTCATTCTATGTATTTCCTTTCCTTTGGTCGAGTAGCTCCCACTGCATCATATTGGAGGACCACAGGACTGACAATTGAGGAAGGTGACTGTAAAAGGAAGACGAATGGACTTCCAGGAATTATTTAAGCTGCTGCTAAGATATAGTCTGAGTACTGGATACTCTGTGACACGAGTAGGTAATGTCATATATATATATATATATGACTTATAAGACTCGTGTGACTTGTAATAAAGGACTTTCACTTCTATTATATAGAAAAATAAAATGGTGATGGAATGCGAAATTTTTCTCAATATCTTTTGTGGGTTTCTTAGATTAAAAAAAATTAGGCGTCTTTAGCTAGAGTGAGGGAAATTGAAATGGATGGTTAGTATAAAATTTTTTTTCCACGCAAAAATTAGTATATATATATATATATATATTATTTTACTCCATCACTATAAAAAATAACTTTTTTTACTATTTCAATTATTTATTTCTTTGTGATATAGAATTATAGAAAAAATGTAACCATCATTTAATTTCAATATATACAACAAATGCCTAATGAAATAGTTTCACTTTCAAAAAGTTTACAATTACATATGTATCTATTGTCAACTCCTATCTAAGTAACACGTGCACCCAATTCTTTATTATTTCTACAATATATAATATCATACTATTCAATATCCTCTCTATCTAATTTCTTATAAGATAAGTAACAAACCAAACTATATTGTAGTTTTTCTTGAAACTTATAAAAAAAATTTTGAGTATAAACTTTTGTTATCTTACATTCCATCTTGAATGGAGTAACCAATTTAAGACTTTTGTATATATTTTTATAAGATTTTTTTACCTTATTTAATCTCTATCTTTTGATAACGCTCAAATATATGTATAAACTCAATAAGACTATTTTTTTGTTAACATATCTTAAATAAAATGAGTTTTTAGATTTACTTCGTTGTTAACTTTTTATACCAGCCAAAAATATACCTTTACTATACATAGACACCCACTATTGACAAATTGTATATATAGATTTTAATCACTCATTTTTTTCCAAACAATTATTTTATTATTTCACTTTATTGTGATTCAAATTATTTTTATTTCCTGCACCATAAATTAAAATATGAAATGACTCATAAAATTCTCTTTTGTGAGCAATTATACATAATTTTTTTTAATTTTCTTCTTAAAGATATGCCAAATTTAAATACGATGATATGTTTTCCATCTATGCGTTTCAAAAATATTTCAAAAGGCCATACAAAAAATTCAGCCTTCTCATTATACAAAAAAATACATTCAAATGTAATAGTTTACAAATAATGGTTTACCCAGTGAATGGTGTAAAAACAAGTGTATATTTATTTATATCACATGTTGTATAAAAAATCATCGCATCTGAGAAAAGATGATAATTTTTTTGCAATTCCATCCGCCAAAAAACAATGCTTTAATCTACCATCATCATCAACTTCATAGCAACAAGTGGGTGGTGGAGCAGCTCCGCGGCACCACATACCGCTCCATCTCCTCCCCGACCGCTGGCCTCCTCCCCCCACAGTCACCACCTAGATGGAGGAGGACGTACCCTCCCGACAAGTCGGCGACCCAGGAGAGCCGCCGCATCAGCTACCTAATGGCCAACTCAGCGATGGGAAGAGTGGGTAGAGATTGAAGAGGTAAGGAGGATTTATTTATAAATAGGAGGGACACAGTCATACATACATGTTGTGTATATATTTATTAAAGACTAGAGAGAAAGATAGTGTGTGTGTGTGTTTTACTAGAGAGAGGTTTTTAAAAATAAAAAAATGAAATATTAAAATCATTATGGGCATTTCTAATATCTATATTTGTACAACCAATATTTTCAGCCCCACCTATTTTAATTTCTAGCACAGGCATTAGTTGGAAGTTTTTATATTAGGCTTTGTAAATGTGTCAATCAAATTTCAGTGCACACTTGTAACGCCTATGTGACTTGAAAAAAATGAGTTTTTGATGGTGTAAGGAGTGCATGATTATGTCATTCTTTAAAATGCATGACTTTCCATGTGCTCTCTTTATTTTTAAATACCCTTATGCGTACTTAATAATCATCTCTACTTATAGGATAAGTTCTCTTTTTTCCTTTGTGAGGTATTTATCTTTTTCATTTGTTCGTACTCATACCATCATTATTGTTATCATCTTCATATCTAATTTATATTTTACACTCATTTTCTTTTAAATATCCTTTAAAACACACAAACACTTGAGAACATAACTCTTTTGTTCTCTTATGATAATTTGTACTATGTTTACGTACATCAAATCTGGTCATTTTTAAATAACTAGTATAAAAGTTGAGTGCAACGTGTAAATAATCAAATTGCATTGTAACATTCAATTTGAACTCATCTTCTACAATAGGATAGAATGTTATAATATGTTGGGCTAATTCTTCTTCGTTATTTCCATTATTTTCAAAATTGTCCATTCTTAAAAAATAATTTTTTTTGAAAACTAAGAATATAATCAACTAAAATAGTTACAATAAACATTCTTTAGCCAAGTCTTACTTTCAAAGGTTTACCTCTTACCTAATGCTTGTATTCAACTGAATTTGTATCATAACAAGATCACTCTTATTTTTGGCTTGTTCCTTTTCTTTGATGACAGATGCAATTCTAGTTTCATTGACTTTACTCACAAATATTTTTGACCTGCAAACATTTTTTTTATACCAATAGAAGCACAACTACAAGAAATCAGGGCAACCTTTTTTTCTTCAAAAATTTCTTTTTTTTTCATTGTTTGGTAGCTTGACTATTTAATTTAATCAGATAATTATAAATACTCTCATTTAGGTCCATTTACTCTCGCTTGTGAGGGAGAATGAACGAGCAGCTCTCGTTGTGGTGCTGCTCATGCAGCACACCACAGTGAGTGGGTATATATATATATATATATATATATATTACATTTATTATTATATATTTAGATTACTTAGAAGAAAAATCTCTCTATTGTACAAGTGAGTTTCCCCTATCTGGGGCTTACCTATTTATGATACTGAACTCTCTCTGAAATTATGGCCATTAACTAAAAAATATCAAGATTAATAAAAAAAAACTCTGCCACCCTTGATTGCTATTTAAAATATAAACAATATTTCAACCACATATTAAAAAACCCAACAAAATAATCAAACTAAAATCACTGAGCACGTCAATTTGCCAACTTCAAAACCTTTTAATCCAATGAATAGCATTAAGTAGTGCAATGAATTGCTACCTCTACATCTGTTCTCTTGGGAGTTGGTTTTTGCCTTGTGGTGCACTTTGCTCATACACCAACAATATCTGTAGTCTTTGACTCTTTGCATTGAATTCTGGTTATCTTTCTATATAAAACCTATAACATATGAAAACTATACATCTCCAACAAACAAAAAAACATAAAAGGATTGTTGTAATGATCGATAGATTTGTTTACAATATAATGATCTGATTCATACATTATATGATTGATTTGCCCATCATTCCCCATATTAATTTTATAAATTCATTCATTCTTTTTTCAAAAGACTAGTCACGTGTATTCATTTTATGCGTCAGTGCCATAAGTTTGTTTGTTTTTTTTTTTAATTTATTTTTGTTTTATTTTTGTTGTGGTGCACTTCGCTCATACACCAACAACATCTGTGTCTTTAACTCTTTGCATTGAATTCTGGTTATCTTTCTATATCAGACCTATAACATATGAAAACTATACATCTCCAACAAAAAAAAACATAAAAGGATTGTTGTAATGATCTATAGATTTATTTACAATATAATGATTTGATTCATACATTATATGATTAATTTGCCCATCATTCCCCATATTAATTTTCTAAATTCATTCATTCTTTTTTCAAAAGACTAGCCACGTGTATTCATTTTATGGGTCAGTGTCATAAGTTTGTTGTTTTTTTTTTTAATTTATTTTTGTTTTCCTTTAATTTTCTAAGCACACGAAATTAGTATTAATAACCAAAAAAAAGAAAGTAACAGAAGGGCAGACAAAAGATTACATAAGGGAAGCAAAGACCGATGATGGCCCTGCCTCAGGCAAAAGAAGCCGGGCTATGTGCCATATGTGTTCGAATGTGAGTCATTTATCAGAACCCAGCAGATATAATAAGTAGATAATTATAAGAGGCTTTTCAAAATTAAGCACTCTCTTCAAATTACCCATTCTTTTTTATATGATCATAATTTAATCATTAATAAATTACGCATACCCAAGTGAGATAAGCTTCAAAAACTTCACTCTCGATGTAATTATCTGATATAATCTTCATTTTTATAATGATAAACTTTGAATCAAACAGTGGGAATGAGAGTAGGGCAGCCCCTTGGAGATGGGTTCCATATGGAAGGGCCGGCCCATCATAGCTTGCTATCAAAGCCCAGCCACAGCCCATCAATTCAGCCATTATTTAATCCACACAATGTATAACTAGCTAAAGACTCATACATTTGAAATTTATTAATAATATATATGAATGATATAAAAAATATTTTTAAAATGTTATTAATTATTATTTTTAAATAAAATTTATCTATTAAAATTTAGCAAAAAATAAATATATTTTTAGAATGCAGAAATAGTTATACACAAATTTATAAGTAATTTTAGTTTTATATTAAAAACAAGAAACGATCATAATTGAGTATGTATTAATAAGTAAAAACTTTTAAATTTAAGTACAATTTTAATAATTAAATAGAATATCAAATTTTAAAGATACTAAATTTTTTTGGAAATTAAATAAATATTGTGCCAACGAAGTTTGGATTAAAGATGCTTGGTATGATTCGGTGTAAAAATTAAATTTCGTGTATGGAAGTAGAATGTGATAAGTTACACCACTTGTACAATGTAGTTCTCTTCTTTCTATTATACAGATTTTTTTCTATAATTTTTGTAACTAATTTCTTGACATATACTCTATTTATATATAAATAAAAAGAATATTCGGCAAGAGGAATTTATTTTATTATAGATTCGACCGATTTTGGCTCCTCGATGCCTCTCCATGGAGCCAAAAGTTTCTCGAAGTATTTCTGGCACACAGAACCATTATTTTAAAACTCAAATGAATAAAACTTTTATAAATTAAAACTACATTGTCCTCTATCAAATTGACAAGGATCTTTATAAGATGACTGACTTTTGATATCTAAATCATGCCCACACCTGTATATATTAATCACAATCTTTTTTCATATTCAAAACAAGCTTTCTTGAGTCTTCCTTCCCATTAAAGCTCCATGGCCTCCTACTACTCCATTCTGCCAAAGCTGGGGACCAAAGTTGATCAACGCCATAGCCCATCTTTTCTTTTCACTTCAACCATGGCTGTTGTGCATTCAGAGGATTGAGGTGGTCCTCCACAACTCAATTTTCTCTTCTCTCTTTACCACCTTTGTTTTATTTCTCTCTGAACTTGTTCGATGCATTGGTTTATATGCTAATACCTACAAATGTTACCCACTGCTCTGACAAGAATGTTTCCCCACAAAATTCTGAGTTATCTCTGCAAATGCAAAAGCTGAATACCTTAGGCCAAACTTGTGACCTATGAACCTTTCTTCTTGGTTACAACCTATGCTTTTTCCAATGTTTTTTTGTTGGTTGCTATTGCACAGCCATTTTTTACTTGTGAATGGGAAAAGAACACTAAGTGACATGTTTTCTTCGGCAATCCTTGCAGTGATGGTCCCCGCACAACTCTCTGTCCAGCCTTCTGAACACAAGTGATATGTTTTCTTCGACAATCCTTGCAGTGATGGTCCCCTCATAACTCTTCCCATTCCCAGCTGCAGGTACTTCGTGAGATTTTCCGGCAAGTTGCAAATTGAGGTGGTTCAAGGCCTTTGCAAGAATGCAACTCTTATTGCAAGCAAGGGTATTCAATTGGTTGTTACTTACCCATTAACAATAATCATAGTTTGAGAAAAACTTTTGAGTTATATATAGTGCATATCTTAGGCTGATATACACAGTCTATAGGCATGAATTGAAATTGCGAATTACATTTATCAAGAGGGTGTTTTTCAGTTGGTTGTTAGCTACTCACCAACAAGAATCTTAGTTTTTAAAAAAGACAACCTGATTTACAGTGCACATTCCAGGTTGATATGAGTCCATAGGCTGCATAAATTAAAAACTGCATGCATTTGGATTATTTTGCCTCATTGAACGGATCAACCTCTCAGAAAGATAGTAAGATCAACTGTAAATGAACTACTAAAGACTCCATATTTTGGTTCCTAGTATTCACAAACCAACCTGGAAGATCTTCCAAAACCCATGTATATCTAATCCCGAAACTCTACTCCAAGAAAGCTCCCATCATGTCTGAACTGATACCAGCTTCCGAGCTCCTGTAATCTCCCACAGTTTGGTAATGGTGACCATGGCTATCTGGATCATGCATTGCACAGCTTCCCTTGTTCGCATCTTCTTCCCGACTTCCATCAACATTTGAGCTCGGGTGATCTGAATGGCAGGGTTGTACTTCACCTCTATTACAAGCATCATGGTGAGAAGACGATCCTGGATTCTCACCCAAAACCTCCACACCACCAAATAGGAGCTTGGAGTCCTCCGGCCCGCCGGTGAGTGCATTAAAGAAAGACAAACCAGTTGGCCATTTCAGCTCCGAGTCATGGTCATGGACCATCCCTTGCAGGTTGGTATCAATGGCTTGTTGGACTAGAAAGTGATGGGGCTCTACCTTGGTTGGCAGTCCCATACCCGCCGGCGCTGGCCCCTGGCTCAAGTTGAAGATGGGCGGTGGAGGTGGCTGGGAAGTAGAGTTAGTTGGGGAAGGGAAGAGCTGGGAGAGGAAGTAGCCGGACTGGTAGCCTAGAGATTCAAAGTTGTGCCTCATCCTCAAGACAAAGTAGAGATCCTCAGGAATCTGATCAAATAGTTTCTCCAATGAATCAGCAAAACGTGTATCCTATTGCTATGATAGATGAACCAAAGGAATATTTAGGGTGTGATGAATAGGGAAGAAAGTTTTACTATTTTGCAAGAACCAAGTTGGAGAAGGCCATGCCCAGCTTGAATCACGGCAATGGTCTAGAGTACACAAATGAAATGACAAAAGACAACACGATGTCAAAGTAACATACTAACAACCATCCAAAATTTAGAAAGGAAATGGAAGAAGATAAGTTCCGTTTCGTTCACCTGAATGCCAGAGTTGAACTGATCAATCCATTCTGAGGGAAGCTGGAATTGAACATCAAGCAATACATAACATTACTTTCACTGTTATTTGAAGAGTACCAAATGTTTGGTTTGTGAAGCTCAAAAAAGCAAAAAGAAAACTTTGAAGGGAGATGTTTGTGACACACAGCATCAAAGGAGCTCTGCCAGTAAGTAGAGATGCTGGTTTCACATTCGGAAGGTTCCTTAAAAATCCACTTGTGACATTTATCCGATGCTACTTTACCCATCAACCTGTTCAATCAATCAATCAACCAAAACAACAACAAAAAAACGCATTCGAGACATGCTAACGAACTTCATTACACTGTGACGATTAGTCACATGGAACAAGTTGAAGTAGACGGAAAAACCAAGAGCTACCTACCCACCCTTCTCCATAGTTATACAACTGGATGGACATCTTAATGAAAGCCTTCTTGACTAGATCCTCCTCCAAACCCTCTGCAACTGTGGGCTTGCAAAACCCATCTTCCCACATCAGCATGCTGCTTACATACCAGCATGAATCTCATCAAACCAAAAATTCTTCACCAACAATAAAAATACATTCGTACTTTTCTGATACGAAAACAAAGGTTTACAACTTACAGGCTGCCATTGTCGTCTCCCAGTTTGCTTGCACTACCACCTCTGAACCGCCTGCAACACAAGGAAAAAAATGAAAAGGTGGTTCTTCAAGAAGAGAGGAAGTTTGAATCCAAGAAACATACGGGCGAGGGCGGATGGTCCAGAAGACAGAGTAAGTCCAGTCGGAAGTGAGGCAGAGCGAACGGAGGGCCTCATGAAGGGCCATCATCCCAGCTGCTTCTTGGCTCCTATCACCGTAATTCTCTCCCCCCACCATTTTTGCTTCTCCTCCTTCCACACTAGTTTTACAACTCCCTCCCAAGTCCCAGTCTCCACACCCCACTCCCCACCCCACCTTGGTTCAATCTTTTTCACTGTATGCACGCTGCTGTTTGAGCAGTGCCCATTGATTTGGTTGGCATGAAGACAAGCTTGGCTTGTCTAGTCTCTCTTTCTGTGTTGCTTTGTCTTACTTCCTGCTGGGAGATTATATGGTGGGAATTGCATACTACCAGCAGATGTATACCAGACGTTGGATTTGTACTTTTGTCATATTCTTCTTCTAGCGACGGATAGCAAGTACACGGAACCAGACACATATTATTCGCGTTTTTGATGGAAAGTTTTAGCTAAGCTCGATTAAATTAATGGGTGTAGGAGATATTGTGAAAAAAAAACATAAATTACTTCCAAGAATTGTGATTAGGGACAGAAAAAAAATCTTTAAATGCATCAAGTCCTCTCTTGTGGATTAATTTAAGATAAAGGTTTTAACTAAAGATGATATAAAGTTGGTAAGAATTTTTTCCGGACATGATTTTTACATAGAAGGTAAAGAAGGGAGTTATATAAGTGCAAACTAAATCGAGACAATTAAATTAATGATAAAATTAATGATAATAATAATAATAAGTCGTTTGCCTGGGTGATTATGACTGTGTAATTTATCAAATTTTTCTTAATTATTTGATGTAACATAAAGAGGCAGCAGCTATGTACCGCTTATGTCATATCATTTAAAATAAAATTATATTTTATTATTATTATTTTTAATTCAAGAGGAGGGGCCTAAGAGCTACTCTCTAATCTTGTTTCCACAAAAGTTTTAAACGAAAAAAAATTGACTTAAAAATTAATAAATGAAAAAAAAGGGTGGGCATGGTGCAGGAAATGCGGGGCGTATGCGCCCTCGGCGCACGACAACATCCGGCAGAAAAGAAGAGATGACAAATCATCTCGGTATCTGAGCCCCTTTTTCCGCATTTGACCGCCGGCCTTGGGTGCACCCTTTGACCGCCACCTTCCCCTTCATGGGACCCACTCGCCGCCACTGTTCAGGATCAACAGTGGCCATCTCCATCTCATGTCACTTAACCCGCATTAAAAATTATTAACAATAAAAAAATCATTAAAAAATACAGAAAATATTGAAGTCTAAATTTTCGGTTTAGGGCCCAAAATTTAAACTAATCAGTTCCTCTCAATGGTATTATCGATAGCAGCAATCCACATTTCCCATAAGTTTTCCGGCTTGCAACAGCCAATATGCCCTGCAGAATTGCATATTTAGCAAAAACATAATTTACAAATTACCCGGTGTTTAGTAAATCACATCAATAGCTCCATATGTAGTTAATCAACCAAAGCAGAGACAATAATAAGCAAAACGTACATCGATTGATTCACAGCGTATACGACGTTGATTAAGGTGTTAGCAGACTGATTCTCTAACTCGAAGCTGCCTCACTAGCCACCTCGGTCATGCATGTTACTCTCAATTGAGTTAAATCACAAGATGCAGAAAAATAGTTAAATATATATATATATATATATATATATATATATATTTAAAAAAATGTTAAAAGGGGGAGAGACCCAGAACATATAAAAGATCTAGTTGTGTATTAAGCCACAGGCCCACAACATGAGCATAAGCCAGGCAATGGTTGGAATATTTTGGTACGAAAGAACCCCCCCTCTGCACGCACATCTGCAAATATTGGGGCTAACGTAATTATATCACATCATAAACGTTTGTCATCCTTACCATGAGTGACACCAACACAATTCTGTTTTGCGCTCCGGTGTCAGGTCTTGGCTCACTATAACATCAAACTCAAGTAAATGAAACAAATCCCATCATTTCAATCTACAGTTTTGTAAAGCCAAGCCAACGGGTTAGAACAGGGCCACCCAAAAAACAGAAGTAAACCCTAAAAATACGAAGTAGAATTCATTGAAATTATGGGGGTACACATCCAGATCCATCGAGAAAAAAAACTAAATAAGGCGTAGTACACGATGCGTGTATGTATTATAAAAATGCAACTTATATGTACAGCAGCCCATATCTTTCGTGAAATAGAAAATCTAACCCTAAATTTCTTCACTTGATGCGAGGTGGTTAACCAAATGGTAGAAATTATAGGGGAGATGAGGTTCTGGACCCATGAAAATTATCTTTCTTGGTGGTAGAGGTGGATGATGAGGAAACTATTGCCCAGTATGAAGAAGATGCAAGTTGTGCTAAAGCTGGTACTCCACCACCTGTTCCGCACAAAAACTCATCATTAAGATAAACACATTCATCAACAAAAGACGCACCAGTGGTCTTTTTGTTTTCACTACATACCTATGATGATATATGCTGTTATAAGACATGGTCTTTTTTTTTTCACTACAACCACACCACAGCCATGATGCCAAACATCTATAGATCTATGTTAGCACTTTTGCCTTACGGAAGCGAAGAAAGGGTAATGCAAACTTGGCAACTTATATGAAATTGACCACCCATCTTGGTATATACCCATCTTGGTATATCATATTCTTAAATCAGTTTATAAAGCTACGTAAAAGGACAGTTCCCTCATTTTGGTAAAAACTAACTGGACATTAAAGACAAAAAACCTGACCACTTAATGCATAAAATAATTTTGTGAAAACATAGAAAGCTCTAAACCCAATCCATGCTACGACTAGCCAAAAAGACTAAAAAGTGGGCAAATCTCCATACCTGCCAACCCAGCACAAGCGGAAGTAACAATCATCACTGGTGGGGCCTGAAATGAGTGATAAGCAATTTTCATCATACACAGCATTGAAAGACAACTAAAAACTGGCAATCACTTAAAAAATCATTATAAGCATCTGCACCTAATCCCAGATAAAATGTGTGGGCCTAATACTGGTTGATTGCTTTTTACTCTTGATAACACTAAACCATGCAAAAATAAGGCGGAAAACTTACACTGGATGCCCTTCTTGCCGCAAGAGTGCTCTTAAATATAATTGGAATAGAATGAACAATGATACCAAAATATTGCAAACTTAGGGAAGACACCACCCCATATCACATACAATGATAGTCATCAGCATGAGTAACAACAATATATAAGGCCTTCTACCAATATGCACAGAAATGCCATGAAATGCTAAACTATTGTATGTCAAATTAAAGGTGACAAAAGACAGGGACAAAGTCTATGGTGACTTCTGCTGCCAGTCACATGGATTGCAAAATAGAATCAGACAGGGATCATAGGAACAGCACATTCATCCAACAATTGTTACTTGTAAAATTTGAGTATGTGATTCTAGATCTGAACAAATCATTCCAAATTAATGGCAGAATCTCTTTCCAACATCACTACAAAATCACTCCACAGCCTATATTCTTCATGTCATCAAAATGCAAGTGACATCAGAAACTATATGAAATGTGACACTGCCTACAATTTGCTAAAATATGCATCTTGTAGCTCGCCAGCAACAGGGAATGATGATTGTATAGCATAATTCATTGCCTTGAAAAGAAAGAAATTGTAGGGAGCAAGTAATCTGGGACTGGTAAACAATTAGATGCAGGAGAGTATCATTCCTTATGCAATTGTTTTAAGATGCAAAAGAATCATGAACTTCTAGTAAAAATAAAACAAGGAAACAATGTCCCATGGAAGCTGAAGGTGGAAAAATTAGTTGACGAAAAGACAGTTGTGTATCTTGAAGAAATCCCAGAAACTTAAATTTAATGCATCTGCCATGTTCAGGACTAAACCTAATCCAGAGATAGAAACAAATAAAGAACATTACTTACGCCAATAAGAAAGTGTAACCATATAGGGCCTTTTACATACTTTTGAACCACTGGCATTGCTGCAAAGAAATTTTAGGACAGATAAAATTGATACACGTGAAGATGCTTTGATAAATATTTTCGAAAATGTTCAATCCTCAAAATCAATATCAAAAGTTATGTTATAGCTCACAAGAATAGAGCATGTGAGCTAATGAATCTTCAATCACCATAGATCAAGATTTTATCCATGAATTTGAGATACAATGGATGTTTTACTTATAAATAATTTTTCAGCCATTGATATCATTGCATGATGGACCATTAACTAGGTTGAACATGAGAAATTAGGCATGTCTACTTAACCAAGATACACAAATGAGTCTCCTTGGGATGAATTTTCTTTCCACTGGTTGATAATGGCTACTATGGTGAAAAAAACAATAACACAAAAATTATTAAATTTGCATAGACCAATATCGCAAAAAAGTGTTATGAGATAAAATAAATATCATACTGTAGTTAAACCCATAGAATGCACTTGCTGCACCACCAACTGCAGAGCCAATCTGTAATCCAAAAGAAAACAGTCAAGAGAGTCTACTCTATACTTATATTGAAGCCAATAATAGGAATGAGAATTTCATAAACGGAGATCCGATGAAAATTTTTAAGAGACTAAACACCAAAGGTAAGAAAAGGAGATAAAAAGAGAAAGAAGAAGAACGGTTACCATTGATCACAATCCATACACGCACTATTCACATAATTCAATAAAAAGAAATTCTCATTGAAAACATAAACACGTTCAAATATCAAACAAAGAGTTAAGTACCATGGAGAAACTGTCTCTGATAAAAGGTGCAACAGTCCATTGGCTAGTTTCCTGAAAAAAGGAGGTTACAGATAAATAAAGGGGAGTAAATGAGGGAAGAAAAGAAAAGAAAAAGTGGTTGAGGAAAAGAAAATAACCATTTCTTTGGAGAGAGGGCCAGCACAGTGAGCACATCTCTGGTTGGGGGAGGATGGGCTAGACGAGGAACCCTCCATTCCTACCTCCTCCACCAACTACTTGTCAGCTCCACGCCTCTGTCGCATTGGACACCATCCAACATGATTCAAAAGATCCGGACTTGATGAGTTTTAAAAGCAAACACAACTAGACAAAATTAAAACAACCAAAAATAAAATTGATATATGTCTTACACTTGAGGCCATCGTATTAATCAAATCACATTGGGCAACTAGAGCAATAGCACATTTAGGAGGACCTCTTTTTATAGTTCATACTTTGAATATATATTTTTTTATCATCTATGATAAAAGCATGCCTCGTTCAACTCTAATTATCGATTTAGATAAGGATTTGACAGTTCTGTAGGATTCTCCCAATCTATTCCAATGAAAATCAGAAATTTAATGACTACAAATTTGTAACTACGCAAGTAAGAATGTTGCGATAAAGCAGCAGCTACCATAGACAGCAAATCACTGTCGGAGAAATGACGTTCACGAAATCAACCAACCACGATGACGGTACGTACCAGAAGGAACGGGAGAGTGAGGAAGAGTCTGGCCTGAGGAACGGAGGGGATACTTCGTCTCCTCCACAACCCCTCGTTCAGGGTCACGAAGAAGGGGTCGATGGTTTTTGGTTGGCTCGGTGGTCTCAATTAATATTAATACGGGGTAGGACGTCCGAATTATTTTGAGTAAATTAAATTTGATCAAATAAAAATAAATTAAATATAAATATTTTTTGTCTAAACCATCGAGTGTTTGATATTTTATATTAATAATATAATATTTTCTAATATTTATGAGGTTAATATTATATAATATAAAAAAATTAAATTATGATATATATTAAAACTAATTAATTATATATATATATATAATTAATATTTAATATCTAAAATAACTTAAAATAGCTTGCACAAAAAAAATTATACTCAAATTTAAAAATAAAAGTCACCCTTATATTCAGAGGTAACCATTTACATAAGTAATTTTTTTCAAAATATAATATATCATTATGTTTAATTTATAGAGTAATAACATATTAAATTGTTTATCTAGTTTATCTACAAAATGAGTAGTTTACTCATTCATATAATTTTTCAAATCAATTTGTAGTTTGTGTTGGCCTATTTGATTAGCATTTTATAATTAATTTGTTTACTCTTTACAATTTCTTGCTTGGACCTCTGATGTGATGAACACTTGATAATATATTAAATAAATTTTCTACTTTATTTTTTTTAAATAATTGGTTCATTCAAATAATTTTTCAAATTAATTCATGTTGACCTATTTGATAAACATTCTATAATCAATTTATTTATTCTTTATAATCTCTTATTTGGACCTCTAATTTGATGAACACTTAATGAACTTTAAATTCTAATAGAGGCCTTATTTAATACACATCTAGTCATAAATTTCACATTGATTTTTTTTTTAAAATTTTTCCATTATAATATAATATTTTTTATTTAAATATTTTTTTAAAAATAATTTTAATTTTATGCTATGACTATGACTGATTCAAACACAAAAATTTGACCAAAGATGACTGATTTTTTGCCCGAAATTAAGTAGACGAACAAGGACAATCCTTGTCATATGTGACGCCCATCCCTCACTAGGACATCTTCCCAACCCATACTGATTGAACTAGGTCAACATAGTTACCTGCCCACTGGCAACCAAAGGAACGCCGCAACTACTTATTTGTTTAATAATTAATTAATTTAGATATTGAAGATTTAAAATAATGCTTTCATGCACTAAAAATCACATAATATACTATTTACACAATCAAATTCTCCCTCTCACTCATTTTCATTTTATCTAATTTAATTGAACTAAAAGTTAAAATCACCAATTTCCTCACTTAATATTAGAACACGGCGTCCATTAAAATAAAAGAAAAACATGCTTAACGATAATTAAATATGACACACGGTGCAAGACATTCCATTTGATCGGGTCAAACCAAGATTAAGTGATTTTTTTAAAATTACAAAAAAAATATTTTATTAAACATAAAAAATATATATTGTCATAAATATTTAACTAAATATCAATCAAACTATTTTATTTTCTAACAAAAATCGAATTCTAGAAGAAATTCAGAATAAACAATAGGATTTTATTAAACCGTAGTATCCGTGCTCAGTGCTCGAAGACTTCACCCTGTCTTCATGAATCACCAGCCATGATTATATGAACAGGCTTATCCTTTATTTTGGAAGTTCTCCATCATGTATACTGACGAACACTCCAAAACGCCCTTTCAGCCCACTAATAGAACTGAAGATTAAAATGTAAATTTTTAGATGGCTAACTACTTTCCAAAAGCTCAACTCTCAAGGGTGGTTAACAACGAAGACCATGAAACTGGGTAAATGAGGAAAAACAGTTCAACAATTTACAAACCAAATGCTCGTTGCTAGCTTCTGTTGACAGTTGCCCTTTTCCAAGAGCCATGCATGGGCGAAATATGTAGTTGTCAAGAAAACTGGGCAAATATAAGTTTATGTCATAATTAAGACGAGAAAATGATTTTAGATCCTGTTCCGGCGACAGAAAAATTTCACTTAGTGTCGATATCAGCACAGCAAGAAGCTTCACGGTACACAATATCAAAGGGGTCAAGAGTGATCATAAAAAGACATGAAAAATAACTCCCATAACTCCCATTTTATGAGCATGGATATCTAGCTCCCACCACAAGAATATCTGAAAACACAGATGCTTAGAGAATCTCCATCACAACAGCTCGAGTTACCATCCCACATAGCTCGGGCAAGCGCCAACAACTAAACATAAACAAATTATCCAACTTTCTGAATCAGCATTAACGCTTCAATCGGTTAAAAATGTTTTCCAAGTATGGCAGCAGCTGTATCCACCGAGGCTTCTCACTCATCTCGCAAACGGGTCGTAACAAACCATAACAAAGAATGGGACAATGCTATGCCTTGCTGCTCCTAAACTCGAACCATATCTCATAGTGGTTAAACAGAAGGCTATCATGTCTGTGCTTGCCAACGTACTCAAGGCCTACGTTGGAAAGCCGTCTTGTGCATTCCTCCCCTCCCAATCTGGAGCAGAACTTTATATTGTGAGATACAAACATTCTTCCTTCACCATGTTTCAACTTTGGCGCCAGTCTCTCCAACCCAACCCAAACAAGCTTATCCGGCATGTGAAGAAAAACAGCACTGGCATAAATCAAATCAAACATAGTATTTCCAAATCGACTGAACTCCATATCTTCTCCTTTAAAAATAAATGGCCGCTTGTACAATAAACCCTGAGAGGGAAGCTCATATCGCAGTGCAGCCATGAGGGATAGTTTGTCACGCTCAAGGCAATGGAAGTGAGCAGGGTCTAAGAAGCGAATGAAATGGAGGCCAACACGAAGTGTTCCACACCCAATCTCAAGAACCTGAGAATGAGGAGAAATTTTGGTAGATGCAGCAAGAAATTCAAAGACATCTCGGCCACCAGCCCACGGTTCACCATAATTGCTGTGATGCTCTTCAACAAGAAGTTCACCTGGGCAAGGGAGTGCAGTTCGGTTATTTGCCTCCGCATCATCCTCATAGTGGGAAATGCCTTTGTAACTGAAGTGAAACAGATTATTTGTTCAAAATATTTTGACATAGTTGATGGATTTACTCACTAGAAAAAATTAACCTAGAGTTACAAAATAAAGTAGGCTGATGGAACAAAGATATAGCAGCATTCATATCAAATAGATGAATTAAAAAACCAGCCAAACTTTAAAGCTTTAATGATGGCCAGGAATTTATATCAGTCAAGTTCATAGCTTCCATTCTTATATTTTTACCACTTCACTCAATCAGTATAGATCTCATTCCGTGCTCCCAATCTCCAGCAATAATAAATTGCCCATTCACCTAGAAAATCATGCCATAAACATCAACATTATATGCCAATAATTATCATTCAACCCCAATTCACGACAATAGTTCTATCTTTCCAATATAATTGAGTACCAAACACCTTCCAAATTTTTGATCTACTAAGAAAGTCAAGTCATAAACAATCAATACTCACTCAAAAAACGTAATTCACAATAATAATCATAAATCAACCACACAAAAAAAAAATCCCGATCTATTAATAAAGTCGCTCACTTTCTCAAATCTTCGAGCTGCTGCTGGCGAGTGCGGGGGTTGATGCCCTTCCGGAGTTCGTGCCATGCGTCCTCCGTCTCCGGCGAGTCCTGCAGGCTGTTCGCCCGAAGCTGCGACTTGAGCCACTCAACGTCGTCGCGACTCGCTCCGATCCGATCCGGCGAGGACAGGCCAGCCGTCCCCCCGCCGGCGACCGGGCAGGTGCAGATTGGGATGACCGGAAGGGAGAAGAAGCCGGAGGAGAAGACGACGAGGAGGAGGATCCCCGCCGCCGAGATGGCGCCGAGGAGGGTGACGATGACGGAGACGGCGCCGCTTTTGAGGAAGAAGGGGGCCATCGCCAGCGGCTGAGACCGGTAGCTTGCTACTACTCCTCCCCCGGCTTCTGATTCATCGTCGCCGGCGGTGGAGAATACGGCGGTGCGGCCAGGGTTCGCCGGCGAAGTGGCGCACGCAAAGACGGCGTGCCGTATCTTGGGATTCGTAAAAATATAGAGAGCTCCCCCGTTATTTGTTTATCGGGAAAAGGGGCCGTTAATGTTGTTTATTTTTAAAAATGAAGCTTTTTTAAACCTTTAAAAGAGGTTATTAGTTCTAAATCCTAATTCCTAACTTGAGCTTTCCTCCTTAATGGATATGTCATTAGGCTTCTAATATTCGTTTTAAACAAATTGTACCTACGCCATAAACTCAACGTTGTTTATGACACATTTTGGAAAACATGAATATTTTTTAAAATATACACTTTAGACCTTTAAAAAAAATTAAAATTTAGTAGTTCATATTATTTTAGTTCAAGTTTTACATAACAATAGATCACCGAAATTTTTTCTTTTTTTAATTGAGTGGTTGATTGGATGTGGGTTATTAATTATTGTTTTAAATTAATATGAAATCAAAAAAATTTATATTCAAATAAAATGAGGCAAAATTAGTTGGTCACCTTTTGTTGGTCTGAATCTGAATCTCATAACCATAAAAACAAAATTAATGGGTTAGATTCTTTCACATTAGATTTTGAGATGACCACTTTTTGAACTATTTTCGATCAAAATTCATCTCAACTTTTAATTAATTTTAAGAAACTGACATAAGATTGTAGAGTTGGTACAAACAAGGGGTATTTGCACCACCATCAAATCCCAAAACCTTTTCTTTACTTGTTTAATTTGATGATTTTATATTTAAATAAATCAATAATATGGACTCCATGTTAAAACCGGTAAGAAATGGGCCATGGGCCCATACACGGTAGAATCTTAATGAGCTTTGGAAGATTAATGGGCGGCCCATTTGGGGTCTATCGATTAGGTCTCTCTAATGGCGGACAACGTGGAAAGAAGCTCCAGCGCTAGGGTTTGTTTTGTACCTCCTCCTTCCCCTAACCTTGCCCCCGATCGCCGCTTTCTTCCTGGAAAATGGTGAGAATCCTCTGTCTCTTCCACAGAACTGGTGATTTTTTAGATTCAATTTGTTGTCTTGGTCATTTGTTTGAAATTTGAGGCATGGATTTAGGTCTGTAGTGTACTGTTTGACATTGGTCAGGATTGGCTTCATATAACCCAAATTTGTTGGAATTGTTGTAGTTTTATGCGAAAAGACTGTAGCTTTGTGGTGAGGAATTTGTGTAAGTTGGTTCGGATGATTGATTTGTGTGAATGTTGACATGTTTGAAACTGGCAAAGATTGTTATTGTAGTTTTTGATGGGGGAATTTCTGTTGATTGGCTGGCAGCATTGATTGGTTATATGGTGCGTTTGTTGAAATTGATAAGGTTGATTTCATTTGCACGAAGTATTTTCACTTTGTGGAAAAATGTTGGAGCCTGTGATGATGGACATTTGTGTTGGTCTGGATAACTGGTTATTATTGGTATATGGAAAACTATTTGGCATTGTTTGAAATGGCTTTTGTTTCCCCGAATTATTGTAGTTGTGTTGTAAGAGATTTGTGTTAGTTTGTAAGGAGGATTGATTTTATGTTGGTAGTGAATTGGTTGAAATTTGTCAGGATTGCTTGCCTTTGTCCAAAGGGTAGTTTTATGGAAATATACCGTAGCCTTGCCATAAGAAATTAGCGTGTGTTGCTTTCAAGATTTGATTATGGGCATGTGATGAACTGTTTGAAATTGGTCTGAAATGACTTATTTTGCCAAACTTTTATAGCTTCTTGAAAAAATATTATGGCTATGTGGAACGAATTTAGTTTCTGTAAATGTTGCAGCATTCATTGTTTGCTTAACACTGCAAAGTCTTGTTGTCGATGGAATTTCTATCAAATTGGTTGGCCAGTGGGGTTAATGTTGCATTTTGTGGTTGGATTGTTAGTAGTTGTAGTTTGGTTATAGCCTTTTAATCGATGGCAGAAAATTATGTTTTAATGTGTTAATGTGCATGGCTATGTCACCTGAAGAATTTGGTGCATTAACACGTGTTCTTGTTTTATAATTCAGGCAAAGCGTACTAAGAAGGTTGGGATTGTGGGAAAATATGGTAAGTAGAGCTGCCTTTCTATGAAATTATTGTTTTTGATTGCCTTACGTTGAGGATCCTAGAATATAACATTATTTTATTTTTAGGTACCAGGTATGGTGCCAGTTTGAGGAAGCAGATTAAGAAAATGGAAGTGAGTCAACATTCAAAGTATCTGTGTGACTTCTGTGGCAAGGTATTTCATGGGAACAAGCTGATTTGATATTACCACGTGTTTTGTGATAATGTGGATCATCTTGTCTTTGGTTCTTTCATTCCTACTGCTGTGAGCTTCATTTCTTTTATTGTCTCAGCAATCTTTTGGGCTTTATGTTTGTTTTTTCTATTTCATATCGAAGAACTAGTTTTCTATTGCCACTTTTTTCCTTTACATGACTGACAGCACTGATTTTCTCCTATTCAGTTCTCTGTCAAGCGAAAGGCTGTTGGGATATGGGGCTGCAAGGATTGCGGGAAGGTAAAGGCTGGAGGTGCCTACACATTGAAGTGAGTGAATGACGTTTTCTACCATAGTTCGAATGCGCCATGTATTTGTAGGTATATCTATTACATACTCTTAGCTCATTACTTTTCTTGTTTTATTGCCAGCACGGCCAGTGCTGTGACAGTGAGGAGCACCATTAGAAGGCTGAGAGAGCAGACCGAGAGTTAGAGAAATGTTGTTTCACAATTTGAGCTTGTTCAAGACGCAGTATGAAGTTCGGGGCACTGTTCTAGTTTGATTTCTCGTAGCTTGTTAAAAACATGCAACTGAGGCTTATGTTTTCGACTGATGGTGATTGTTTGAGGCCGTGTAGTAAATCCTTCTCAAGCTTTAATGATAAAACTTCCATTGCATTTAAATATCATCGTAGAAATGGGATCTGCAAGTTTCTTCTGCAAAGTTATCCGGTTTAATCAGGGCCTAAATATTATTAGTGTTCGATCCTCATTTCAATTATTAACGAATAGCTTTCTTCAATCTTGTTGGCTTTTGCAGACGCATCTTGACGACTCTACCTCAGCGTCGACGATTGAAATCTTTGAGAAAAGAAGTTAATAGTGCCATTCGACAATATATAATGAAGTATTTTGAGACAATTCAAGGGTAATAGGTATTTTATTTCAACGTAAGCAATTCTGGAAGGCCTTGTCATGTAAATGCTGAAAATGAAGGTTCGAAGCCTCAAACGTGTCTAACATATGAAAAACGGAGGGATGCTTGCCTTGAGTATAGTCAAATATCCAGAGAGAGAGAGAGGTAATCTATATTCTTTTAAGCAGAGCTTTTAGATGCGGCTGGAGATCTGTCTGATGCGTAGCCATTTGTATCATATACGAGAGTTCACCATTCATCATTTTAAGGTCTCTAGTTATCTTCTTTACCTGCCAAAAACAAAT
>JAVDBV010050694.1:0-11177 GCA_032619315.1 Piper longum
GGGTCGGCTTAACCAAATCTAGTAGATTATCGAACGGTTCGGTCGCCGGTAGCATTTCCGGGTCGGTTAAAGGGTGAGCCGAGTCGGGGTGTTACACCATCAAGCTACAATTTCATGTATGCACATGTGTGTTACGTGGTCTATGGCCTATAATTATTGATATTTGTCATTAACTTACCATTTCGGTTACATATGTATAATAAGATATTATGCATTATTTCTCCTTGTCACCCCTTTCGCCCTGAGTGTAGGTATTTCCTTTCAAATAATTTTAAAGATGCAACCTTATGTCGAACTGAGTCAATTCTTTGACCCTGGTTGTACTCAGTACACAGTGGTCAAATTTTGGTTTAGGCTGGCCAGGGTTGTCACATTGAAATATGCAACATGTGAGATCTCTCAATTTAGTCCTATATCTAATACCTGCTGAGATAAGATCTTGTTTATATAAGTGATAATGAAGTATAAATCTTTAACTTCGGTTAGTCACTTTTAAAGAAATAATGTAAGGTTATATGTTTGCATCTTGGGCCTAGTCGTTATAGGTTGTATTGGAGTAAACTTATTGCTGTGTTGGATAGATGCTGATATGTCAAAAATCTTAGGATGTAATTTTTTAAGGTGGTGAAATGTAACATCCCAAAAAACTTAAGTTAGTCTTACATCGAACACCTACGAGGGTAAAATCCAATCTATTAGTAAGGATGTGTTCATGATCTCTAACTTGGGTAACCATAGTTGAAGCGATGATTTAGGCCCATTAATTTGTATTTTGGGCTAGGCCGTTACAGATAATATCAGAACAAACTAGTTTCATATTATATTGTAAAACCCTGCAAATAACTAGATTATTTTATTTAAGGTTTTGTAAATTTTGGAACAAGTTTCAAATATTATTTAATTAAATTATTATCTTCCAAATCTTGTTTATATAATTCTCATTAGAAAAAATATGAATAAAAAAATAAAAGAATAATAATTGTTAATCCATTTAGATCAACCAAGTGGGTAACTGGTGTGGCTAGCCATTTTGGTTATTGAGTAGTGGAGTTTTTATAAAAATTGAATAGACTAGGTCTTGTGAGAGGATAAGGACGGTTGGACGTTAGAGGATATGAGGAAGATTTTAAGGGAGTTACTAGGCATGTTAAAACTCTTTTGGGCGAGTCTTCATTTTTTTGTGGACGCTTTTTCTTCTCATCACTGTTCCTTCTAGCGTGAAGCTCATCTACTCCTCTTTATTCCTTCTTGGTATCTTTTCTTTTCCCTTTTCCTTATTTCATTTTCCCCTCTTCATGCATTCATCTCTTTTTTTTTCTTTTGATTTTTTTTATTCAATGTAAATTAAATGAATCATCGTGTTTAGTGTTTATAAAATAATATGATTACTTTCCATATTTGTATTAATTAATATTAATATTATTACTATTTTGTATTACGATAAGTATTATTAGCATTAATTCATGTCTTGTGTTGTATGTAAATTAATATTGGTATTATATTGAATATTTATTACATGTCATCTCATTTTATTTATTACACTTATATTTGATAAACTGCTAATATCTAATTATAATGTACTTAATTATTGCTTGCCATTATTTTGACTTGTTGAACTATAAATTTTGATCAAAATTAAAAACGAATCAACAAACTTATTTGTATGGTTGTGAATCAATGACAAATATTGGTAACTACATGTTAAGGGTCACGTAGCGTATGTGCACATGAGACTATAGCTAGATGGGGTAGCCACCCCTCCCGACATAATTGGAGTTCGACATAGGTTCATAATCAGTAAAAGACTTGATAAATAATGATATGAAATATATTGACTTGTTTTGTGCAATTATACGATTTAGTAGTTTTATCACTAATACGATTTTGTGATTGCAAGTGAGCAGCTTCAAACTGTTGGTTAATGGTGTGGTTGGTGGTTCCCTTACCAACTCAGGTTGGAAGAATTGATGAATAAAAATTAGACTTCTTTATATTATTTGAGTTATAATTGTGATTATGAGAAATAATTTGGAGCCCATAGAACTTGGTTTTGTGTAGTTAGTTTACCTTATGTTATTGTTGTGTGTTATATTTAATATAACATGATTTATTTTATGGTTAATAAATTCTTAGAGCTATTTAAATTTTATATTTAATTATTTTTGTTACATTATACCTTGTTCGAGTTATTTAAATGTCATGCAAGTGTACACGGTCGTAATAAGTAATATAATGATGAATTCGAGTATCGTCCCACAGAGAGATGAATTTTCTTAAATTAATTACAGTAAAAGAAATTAAGAACAAAACAAAAATAATCGACTTAACTAAATCTAAATAATAATTTTAAATTAACGAAAAAGTTAAAATGATAAAACTCATTCTAAAGTCGAATTTCCAACATGAATTTAATCTTCATCATATCTTATCTTTTATTCCCTCAAATTGTCGATCTAGAATATTATACGACATGGTGGCTCCCGCTCATGATTCTATTATTTTGCCTCAATTTCTACCTCCCGGTGACAATTGATTAAAGAATAAAATAATGCATTAAAATTTGACTTACAATCGCATACGGTATTGTGTATCTCTCGACCACAACAACTAACAAATCACAAGACTCGTCGTATGATGAATTATCAATAAATAATCTAATTAATTTCTCCCGAAATCTAATTAAATCTCATGATCTAAGAAATAAGCGATCAATCTATTCTTAGTATTAAGAACATGATAACTCAAATACTCGATTGAATAAAAGAGTAAGCTTGAAATGAATTCAATTAAATCATGTTAAGTTCCATTATTCTCTAGAACGAAAGAAAAGATTACTCCATAATGAAAATAAAAAATAATATAAAAAAGAAACTAGTATTTATTATGAAAAGAAAAAAATTACAAAACTAGAACTACTTCTATTACTAAACTCCTAAGCTAAGAGACGAGACAAGATGAGATTTGATGAGATATGATGAGATTTGATGAGATATGATGAGATTTGATGAGATATGATGAGATCTGATTAGATTTGATGATCTAAATAACAAATTACCACCTCTTTATATAGAAGAGGAGATACAAGAATTCGAAAAAACAGTGTTCAAAAATCGATGTATTCCAATTAATTTAGGTGTCCAATCAAATTTGCACCACCTCGTCATACTTAAATGCAGCTATGTCATTCCCTCTTCATTGAGCTTTGTAGTCATTGAGTGGGGCCAAGTGTCATGACCATAAACTTAATTTGTTTTATCTTTTTCTGCATTAAAACAACAAAATTAAGCATATCTCATAAAATATTAATTAAGTAAAATATAACGAAAAATATCACCTAATTAATAATATTTATACTCAGGATTTACAAAATCACATTAAAAACATGGGTAAATATTATATATTTTAAATGCTTAACATACCTCAAGTATAAGTATTTATCATGTTATGCATCCATATTTTTAGATAATGGCTACTTAAGGCAAGTCGTTACACATGTCCAATTAAGTAAGTTACTGATGACATTATAGTACTTGTTAGTTCATTATATAAGAGAAAATCATGTTAGGTGTAATCCAGGTTTGATATTAGTTAACCAATTAATATATTTCTTCTTTAGTTTAGGTTATGTAGATCAGTATTAATGTTATAAATTAAGAAAAGTGGTTTATTTGAGAATAATATAATAATTAATTATTATAATGTCTCATAGAGTGTATAGTTTAAATTAATTGTTGTGTTATTAGTGGCTCCATTATATTATAGATATTTTACAACCAATATATAAGTATCAAACTTTTAAAATATTACTAAATAAATAAGGAATTAGTTTTGTGTTGTGTTAATTTATCAACTTATAGTTAATCTTTGCTACGAGAATGGTAAATTAATTGTATTAAATGCATAAATTAATGATGATTGCTTAGGGCAAATTAATAGATATAATTATATTTATTTTTTTATTAAATTAATAAGTTATCATGTGGCTTACAATTCTAACAATTTTATATGGTTGATGAAACTTAAATTAGATTATTAATTTATGAATTAGAATATAGATAACTTACTTACCTATTAGTATATTTTAATTATTCGAGGAATTATCACTTGTTTACCTATTTTAATATTTTCTTTATTATTATATATGATTAATTATTAATTTATGGGTTGATAAATATTGACATTTTTATGAGTCCAAATAGTTTTTAGCATGTTTTCATTTTTCTAATAATGATTAATGATTTAGTATGACCATATAAATTTGCATGTGTCAATTAATTAAATATTAAATTATTCACTTATAAGTAATTAACCAAATAATTAACTAATGGTTGTGAGATATATTTTATTATTATTTTTTTATGTATAGTAAAGCGTCGCATATTATATTATTTCATACATTAGATTAAGGAATTATATCTGTATAAACTATTTGTGACTCCCACATTAGAATTCTTATTGTGATTAAAGTGTCTTATCATGTGCTGAGCACAATTAAAATTAAAGAATTGACATAGTCTTACACGGAACCGCGCTATTAAAATTTCTAGAAAGATAAAGTATTTGCCCCAATGAAGGGGTGTACAGGGTATAATATATATAGTTCATCTCTACCGTTGGCCAGAAATTAAGGATCCCCTTAATCACTCATTAATTACAAACCCAACTTGCAAACATGAGCCTTTTAATATCTCCCTTCTACATAACTCTTATTAGAACTCATGTCATTTACGTGTATATATCTATCATATAAACTAAATAAGCCACCCCCTTTCATATCACAGACAAGAAACCAAACAGAGGCCTCATGCCTCCGCATGCCTGTCGCCGTGCTGGTTGAAATCTTGTCATGATACCCATGCCACACAGCGCTAATGTTTCCCCTCCCAATCGCTGCCCCGGACTACATACCAGCGCCAGTGGTAAAACAAACAAAAGATACATGCAAAGAATAACATATAATACTCTTGCTAACAAATAATACATGAAAATCAACAAACACGAATATCCACTGCAATCAGAAAACCGTGATCAAGCCTGCATTAGCATCTTATTTGCATGACCCACCAACAACGAATAATTCACAATTTTGAATAAAACAACTAAACAATGATTCTAATCATGAATAATGACTAGAAGAGATGAAAAAAATATGAGGGTGTTGGGAGGAGACAAGATGGAGATACATCCAACAAGGAAGAGACGACGTAAAGTAGAGAAGTGAAAAATGGTGTCCGATGCCCACTATATGAGGTGATAAAGAGTTTGAAAAATTAAATCTCACTACAACTCTCTAACCCAAAAATCCTCCGCGTCTAACAATTTGGGAAGACTAAGATTTAGAGTTTGAAAAATTAAATCTCACTTGCAACTCCCAACCTAAAAATCCTCCACGTCTAACAATTCGAAGAGATTACGTCTTCACCTTATCTCCACCTCTAATCCAAAACTCCACCTTTACGCGTCATATCACCCACTTCAAGAGACCCTAGCCAGTAGCCACCACTAGGGGTGTAAACGAGCCAAGCCTACTCGCGAGCTTTTTGCGTTCGGCTCGGCTCGGCTCGTACTCGTGCTCGTTAATTGTGTGCTCGAAAAAATACTCGGCTAGAAATAAATAAGTTCGTTGAACAACGAACAGAACTTGAGAAAAGGAATGTTCGGCTTGGCTCGGCTCGAAACTCGAATTCGATATGTTTAAACTCGAAAAAATGTTCGATTCGGCTCGGCTCGTAAATATTATTGAGGTCACATTGAACTTATATAGTGTTTAAAAAAATTTTGATCTTATATAAGTGAGCACAGAAACATTCGCTAGGCTTGAGCTAGGCTAGAGCTCGGCTAAAGCTCGGCTCGAACTAAGCCCAAACACTATAAATTTTGGATAAGCTCGGCTCGGCTTGTTTATATTAAAGCTCAGCTCGTTTATATTAAAGCTTGGCTCGGCTCATTTTATATCGAACCAAACTCAAGCACATCACTACTCGACTCGGCTTGGCTCGTTTACACCCCTAGCCACCACCAACTCAAGACCAATGGGCTCATCCTCGTGAACCTTAGCTTATCAAAATAAATAAATTTAAATAAAGACAACTCTATTACACTAAAGAAAAAATATTTAATAACTAATTATATTGATTTTTAAAAATTAATTTAATTAAATAATATTTAATATTTATTCTTAGCTTTACAAAATCCCAAATAAAATAACTTAATTATTTTTGAGATATTACACAAATTATTTACCATAATATGAATATTTTTTTTGAGAAATGATGATAATACGCAACAATTTATTGCAATTGCAACATATTTCTTTTTATACCCTTCAATATTAATTCAATCTTTGATTGGCCGTTTTATTGTCCTCTTTTGTTTTTCAAAGCATTTATTGTCCTCACTTAAACGTCAGATTGCATACCTAACACTTGACTTTCCGAGCTATGTTTTTAAATAAAAAATAAAAAAAGTAAAACTTTTCGAGCTTGCCAACCATTTTTTTAAAAAAATAAAAATAAAACTTTGATTGGAGATTTATTTTATATGAATCATTTGACTTCCAAGTTCTTGTTATATTTTCCGAGCTATGTCCTATTATTGGTAATAAAATAATAAGTCCTTAATAACTAATTCCGGACGGATGAATCTAAATCCCAGAGAGCCCAATCCGAGTCAAAAAAATTGGATATATATATATATATATATATATATATATATATATATATAATTACTAATTCATATTCCTATTAATATGCGATATTACTTTTTCCAAAGCTTTTTTTAGGTCTAAAGTAATATACAATAAATACATATTAACGATAGACCTACCATAAAAATTTTATCATTTCAATTATTAAGACGGTTGAAATTGGATTTCTTGATCAGTCAACCATTAAATTTGTAATTATATGCAATATTATTAAATTTCAAGAATGATTAAGTGATGAGAGTTGCAGTCGTATGATTTAAATAAGTGATCATATTTAAAAATTAAAGATACTAAAATCATTCTTTAATTAATTATCATTTATCAACTGACAATGATAATTAAAACAACTACAAAAAACTATGATAATAATAAGTTAAAACTTGTGGGGAATTTTACTTAACTTGATATTTAACAAGAGTTCTAACACTTATGTCATTTGGGAAAGTCAATTAAATATATCAGAATTACGTCGACACTATTTCATAAACAAATTATCATTAATTAATTAATTAATTAATCAAACACAAACAAACCCTCAACACCACAAATCCGGTCAACTCGATCCACCACAGAAACAGAGAAGTCAAACGCTTCAACTAACTCAGGACCCACACAGCACATGGCTGCGCCCGTACCATACGGACACAAACAAACCGTCAACCTCCACAAACGGCAGCGACTCGGCCGTTGAATTAAACGGCGCCGTCGCCAACCTCTTCCCCACCACCGGCCACCGCCGCCGCCGCCTCCGGCGACTCAACCGCCAACCCGAGCTGAACTCTTCGTCGCATTGGCGTTGTTCGTTTCGGTGGTCTCATTCTCTTGCGGCGTTATCGGCGGTTGGGGGAGGGGGGAGTCTTCGCTTCACGCCTCCGTTTAGCGTTGTCTTCAAGACTCGGGGACTGAGCTTGCTCGAGCTTGGAAAGATTTGGGCGTTGTTTTTGGGTGTCATGCATGTGGTGTGAAGATCCCCTCCCATTCAGGTTTTGCGATTTGAATTCTTTTTTTTATTTAGTCGTGAATCTGGTCGGTTGCGATTATGAGGATCGGTGGTGTGTGCATGCTGGTTTAGATGTTGTGTGGTGGTGCTTTTGTTGTTTTTGTATTGGAAAAATGCTAACTTTGGTGTTTGATTGGGCGGGCTAGCTCGGCTTTGAGCTTGGAGGAGGTGAAATACTGGAACTTGGGGGCGGTATGTCTCGTGTATTGCTTTGAGAAGGTTTTGAAGACGGGATGAAATCATAAAAAAGTTCGTCTTTTGCGGTTGAAGATTGGTGTTTTCTGTGAATCACTATAGTGGTCGATGGGAGAGAGATTGACACTGATTACTCTTTTTTGTTGTTATATTTAGTGTTTATGAACTTGTGAATGATGAAAATTTGTAGCAATTGGAACTTGGAAGCTATTTTTTATTGATAGTTTAGATGCATAATTGGGAATCTTGCTAATTGATGTTGGGCTGTTAACTCGGATTATGCCTCCTATTTTAATTGATCTGTTAACTCGGAGCTTTGTTCTTTATTGTAGGAAACAAGATTGATCTGTACAATTTTAAATTAACTAGTCGTTAGCTGCTGGAGATGAATGTTTCGGCTCTTCTTACCTCGGCTGGAATCAACATCGGCATCTCGGCAGTATTGCTTTGTTCGTATTCTATTTTGAAGAAGCAGCCAGGCAATGTGGCGGTATACTTTGGCCGCAGACTGGTTGAAATGCAGAAACATTCTAGAGCCGGTTTATATTAAGAAATGAAGATGAGCAAGCATCAATACCGTCATTCCCTTATCATACAGAAGTTCCCAGAGTACTCCTCTTTGGCCTGCTTGGTTTTACCTGCTCTGTTTTGGCACCTTTAATTTTGCCCATCTTGCTGGTGCATTATCTGCTAGGTTATGTGGTGTATCGCAACCAGGTAATGTATGGTGTCGTAATGATGCCACTTTGCTATGTTCTTGCCATTAATGTTTACCATTGATTTTAGTTTTTCTGTTGGGTATAGGCAGTTATATTTGTTTTGGTTCTACCTTGAGAAATACCAGTTTTAAAAAAATAAAACTAAATTTTAAATGAGGAAGGAAATATGCTTCAGTATGGAAGATTTGGTTTGTCATTGAAACTATTAAATGGCCTTCAGTTAAGAAGTAAATGATTTATTTGTCTTTTCATTATTGGTGCTGATATTCATCATCTTGGCCACTTGGTGCAGATACTTAATGTTTATATTACGAAGTATGAAAGTGGAGGGCTGATGTGGCCAGTAATACACAATGCAACTATTTTCTCATTGTTACTTACACAAATTATTGCCCTTGGAGTCTTTGGTCTTAAAAAATCACCGGTCGCCTCAGGCTTCATCATTCCACTTCTGGTCTTAACTTTTCTCTTCAATGAGTATTGTAGGAAAAGGTTTCATCCTGTATTTAAATGTTTCAATGCCCAGGTAAGTTCAATTTGTATGTTTATATACAGTTCCCTCATCATTGTTAATGTTCGTTCTGAATCAGTTTTCATTGTGTTTTTTTTTTTTTTAAAAATTTAGGACATTATTGACATTGATCGGGTAGATGAACTGCAAGGTCGTATGGATGACATCCATGAACAGTTACTGTCTGCTTATTCTCAATTTCCTGCGAGCTCACGGGAATTGGTAGAGGTTCTAGAAGAGGGTTCTTCGAGTCAAACCTCAGAAACAAGAGGTTTGCTTTATCTTCTGCTTGGAGGGTTACCTATATCTAGAGTGCAGGGTATGTTTAGATGGCTGGCCATGGTAATTTCTTTACAGATAAAATCAGGTTAAAGTCAGAAATCTGTGTCAATTTGTGTATATTTCTGACGCTGCAAGATATGTTCGTTTCCACATTCTTTTATATACAGCTATACATGTACTATCAGCTGTCATCAAAGTTGGCTCTGCAGCCACCGTGCTTACTCTTCAAAGAGTTGAAGAATCTGAAAGCTACAGCTCTGAGTTGTAAGATAATAGGATATAGGCACTTCAGTGCTGTGTGACAGATACAAACAGTCGCAAAGCTGCATCTTTTTTTTTTCTTTTTTAAAAAAAGGAAGTGTTTGTCAAGCAATGTGAATTGTAATAGATATTTGGTTGGTTCTGTTATACATCATGTGCTTGTGTAATATAAAGAATGCTTTCCCTTTGTCTTATTCCTTGGTATAATAAATACTCATTATACTTGAAAAATTCTGGAGCTTGGTAGCTTCAAGGTGATTGGAGTGCAAGAGCCCATGAAATTCATGAAAACACTTGAATAAATATTCTTGATATTTGTCAATATATATATATATATATATATATATATATAATAAGCAACGAATTTAATGGTAATAACCCAGTATTACTCGCGTAATACTACATAGTTTAGTTCATTAATCTTCTCTTGTTGACAATCTTGTCGGCCTTCCAAACCTTCCGAGCAAAATTTCACTGCATCTTGTTGCCTTGATTTTTCATTATCATACCTGTTAATTCAATTCCATTAAAAGTGCAAAGCTCACCAAATCAAATAACATAATTCGACTAATATATATAATTGCAAAACTCATAATATATGCTTTGGAAAAAAAAACCCATAATAATTGCTCTCTGAATCTATTTATCTCCTAACAAAAATCACATTCTTGGCTTAAAACAAAACTCTTTAAGGTCTATTTACGGTCTCCCACATACGGGCAACAATCTTCTATCATATGAAAAATTTGACAAAATTATGTCTCCAACACGATCAAACTCGACGCATCACGAGCATCATTAACCAAGTAAAATCATACCCATGAGAATACAATCAAAGAGAGTTCAACACCAGCCATGTTTCTTGTTATTTTTCATGCCTTCCATATAATCCCACATCGACTAAACTGTTATAAAAAAACAAGGACATAGGACTCTGAAGTACCACCCAACATCGCCGAGTTGGGTTGAACGCCTGCTTGTAACCCAAGTGGGGGCATTAAGCTGGTGAGAACGGTTCGACTGGTTTCGGTGGGTTGGGTTATAATTCGCAAATGGTGGTCCGCCCATTCCAAGTCGGCAGTGAACCGTCCGGCCCAGGCGAAGGCCCGGGTCGGACGCTTCTTAAAGTAGAGGGGATTGCGTAAGGCTGGTTTCACAGAGCAGCGAATACTTCTCGTTGTTGACAGTGGAAGGATCACGGACCGGAGTGGGTTGGGCCCAATAAGCCCATCGGACCAGCTAGAACCGAACCACCTTTTTTTAAAAAAATTTTCCCACTTCTTAGCTGGGGAGATTAATGATTTTGTCAATATATATAAATAGATTACTAATTGAGCATATTAGGAGGTTATTAATTTTATTAAGACAAATAGATTATATAGTGTATATCTTGTGTGAGGATCCTAATTAGGAAATAAAAAAAACATTGGAGAATAGAGTTATGTAGTGTATGTCTTGTGTGATAATGTTTGGGATGAAGATCCAGGAGCTAGTTGATATATA
>JAVDBV010050698.1:0-10240 GCA_032619315.1 Piper longum
GGCTGGGCGGCGTCGGTCGGCACAGACAACAGTAGCGGCGGCCACTCAAATGGGGGCGACGCTAGGGGTTGGACGAAGAAAGCGTCGGGGGGGGAAAGAAGAAGAGTGGCTCGGTGGCAAACTTGTAAATTACACTTGATTCGACTATGTCTTGAGTCAAAATAATTATTTACTCGAAATGAATTCTTTAAAAAAATGAAGAAAAATCTGGAAAAATCCCATAAAATAAAAAAAAAGATATAAAATCAAAATGACATTCTTTATAATTGTCAACCCAACCAAACTACCCATAACGCGTCCTAACGCGACATTCTACCTAAAACTATTTCTATGATCAAACTACGTAATAAAAAAAAAACTGAACTACATACTCTCATATATTCTGATAAATCATTTTTTTTTGCTGTATTCATGACATTATCATCATATACTTGGGTACGCTGACCCCTCATAGCTCATACACGTGACCGGCATCGGCTCGGTACACGTGTTCTGAAACATACTCGACTCGAAAATGATGATCGAACCAACCGGTTCTGAATATAAAACCCCAACTCGAATAGTGGGTTTTACACATTATGAGTTTCTGGTCATGCTTTTTGGTCTAACAAATGCACCAGCAGCCTTTATGTCACTTATGAACATGGTATTCCACGCATACATGGATAAGTTTATTATCGTGTTTGTGGATGACATTTTGGTCTATTCAAATAATGAGAAGGACCATGTGAAACACCTGTCCATTTCTCTTCAAGTCCTGAGTGAGAATCAACTGTTCGCAAACTATGAAAGTGTGACTTTTGGCTGAAGGAGGTGAATTTCCTCGGACATATTATCGCAAAGGCAGGAGTTACAGTGGATCCATCAAAAGTGAAAGCAGTCAATGATTGTCCACAATCCAAGTCAGTCACTAATATCTGAAGTTTCCTTGGGCTAGGTGTTACTATCGGAAATTCATTAAAGATTTTTCCTTAGTGGCATCGCCAATGACTAAGCTCACACGCAAGGGAGTCAAGTTTGAATGGAGTAGCAACTGTGAGGAGAGTTTCCAATCTTTGAAGAAGAGTCTAATTACTACACTAGTCTTGACTTTGCCGAATGGTAATGAATGATTCGTGGTCTTCAGTGATGCTTCTCTGGTAAGGTTAGGATGCATCCTTATGCAAGATGGTAAGTTAGTGGCTTATGCCTCGTGCCAATTGAAGATTCACGAGCAAAATTATGCGACCCATGACTTGGAACTGGCAGCAGTGGTTTTTGCATTAAAGATTTGGAGACACTATTTGTATGGAGCTCAGTTTGAAGTGATTACTGATTACCAGAGTTTGGAATATATCTTCACACAAAATGATCGTAATCTTCATCAGAGGTGATGGATTACTGATCACCAGAGACATTGTAGCTGACGCTCTGAGTCGGAAGGGCAAGGTGGACAAGGGCCAACAACAAGCTAGACTTTGGGCTATGTCAGCAGAAGTGGTGGCCATCAATCGAGTGGAACAACAAACAGGATTTCTGGCAAACTTGGTTATTTCAAATGAATTGTTGGACCGAGTTAAGCTAGCACAAATGGAGGATGAGGAGCTGAATGAGATGTTGGATAAAACTTCTGACATGGTAGCAGATTCCAACAGTGTAATTCAATTTACAGGGAGGTTATGTGTACCCTATGATGATGCACTGAGGCAGAATATTCTGGAGGAGGCTCAAAGTTCTCAATACACCCTGGTGTTACAAAAAATAAAAATAAAAATAAAATAGAATAAAAATAAAATGAATAGAATAAAAATAATATACTAATAACGTTCGACGTTGTGCGATCGAACGTGGGAAATTTTATTTTTTTTCATTTAAAATAATTATCATTAGCTGGTTAAGTATGAGTTACCCGTTTAACTATTTAAGTGAACCATACTATTTACCCATTTAACCGGTTAAGTGAACCATATCGTGTAACCGTTTAAATGGTTAAGTGAATTATGTAGATTATCCAATTCCCCGGTTAAAAGTATTACGGTGAAAGGGTGCTTCCATGTACCCTAGCCGTTACTTATATCATTATAAAAAGGGGGTAAAATGGGGGGGACATCATCCTCATTTCTTCCTTCGGATTGGCGCCGTCTTCCTCCTTGTCCGGATTAGGATCGTGGTCGTAGTGCGAGATTATCTACAAACCAGGTCCGTATAATTATCGAAATATTGTATATTCCTTTCTGGCAGCCCTGGTCGTCCTGAGCCCAGATTCGACCACCATGCAATGTGTGCAACCCGGGTCAAGGAATTGACTCAGTCTAACACGGGGCCAAAATGTTTTTTTTAAATAGTAATAAATGGAGTGTAGTGGACTGCCTCCCCGCATAATAATTAATGGAGTGTAGCGGAGTGCCTCCCCGCATGATAATAAATGGAGTGTAGCGGAGTGCCTCCCCGCATAATAATTAATGGAGTATAGCGGAGTGCCTCCCCCATGATAATAAATGGAGCGGAATGCCTCCCCACATGATATGTAGCAGAATGCGTCCCCGCATGATAATAAATAGAGTATATCGGAATGCCTCCCCACATGATAATAAATGGAGTGTAGCGGAATGCCTCCCCGCAGAGTAATAAATGGAGTGTAGCGGAGTGCCTCCCCGCATACTAATTAATGGAATGTAGCGGAGTGCCTCCCCGCATGATAATAAATGGAGTGTAGCGTAGTGCCTCCCCGTATAATAATAAATAGAGTGTAGCGGAGTGCCTCCCCGCATGATAATAAATAGAGTGTAGCAGAATGCCTCCCCGCATGATAATAAATAGAGTGTAGCGGAATGCCTCGCCGCATGATAATTAATGGAGTGTAGTGGAATGCCTCCCCGCATAATAATAATAGGAGTATAGCGGAATGCCTCCCAGCATAATAATAATAGTAGGAGTGTAGCGGAGTGCCTCCCCGCTTAATAAAAAGACTTTGGAGTAGGGAGTATAGTTTACTTGTTTTCCTTGATTATACGGCTTAGTGGTTTTATCACTAACGCGGAATTGCCTCCGCAGGTTTGCAGGTACTGGCATAGATTGAGAGCACCTGGCCAGCTAGACCCACACTATTAAAACATATTTTACTTTGAATGAGTGATACTTGTGGTTTGATTTTTAAGTAACACCTGGCCAGCTAGACCCACACTATTGTGAAAAATGGCGGGTCGTTACAAGTGGTATCAGAGCACGGTTTCCCAAAAGCTCACATTATATGACTCAAGTACCTTGTTGAAGAGTCCAATACTTATCTTTCTCCAATACAGTATGTCATTGGTGAATTAGTGGACTCACTAACAAACCTAAGTAATCACTGAAAGAAATTTTTTTTTTTAAGCATAACACTGGTATGGGACGGTGTGCCGCTTATGTGTCATGCTAAGTGCACGTGACACCCAAACCAATGAGCGTATATGGGACAGTGTACCCGACCTTAGCAATGCATGTGAATGGCAATGCTTAAATACTAATAATAATAATGATGGAATAGGGAGTATATTTGACTTTTATCCTTAATTATACGGGTTAGTGGTTTTATCACTAACGCGGAATTGCCTATGCAGGTTAGAAGCTTCGAACTAAAAAGGATGGCTGGGTGGTTCTTCTACAAACTCAGGTGGCAAATGGATAATAAGTGGACTTCCTTTATATTTCTTTGTGTTATAAATGTGGCTATGGGAAATGGTCCGAGACTGTTGGATAGATATTTCATACATTGCCATATGATACATTTGTCCTTTTGTTAAGTTAGAAATGCTAGACTTATTTACGTTAATATTATTTGTTAAAATATTTAATATTTTTGAATGTGACATATTTGTTTATAAATTGATAATTATTTTTAGTTGTCAAGTGAGAATTATGATTCAGATAATTATTTTAAATTATTCAGATAATTTTTTTTATTAGATTTGTTGAAAAATTTAATATTGCTATATGTGGCATAATTTTTATTGTTGAAATTTTAATAATGATAGATATATTAATCATGTAGTTGCATGCACTTCTACTCGAATTAAAGTATACTTATCTATAATTTTAATTTCTTTTTCAGATTAGGATCATTGGTCGTAGTTGCGGGTTTATGTACAAGCTAACTAGGTCTGTATAATCATTTATATGGGCATTTTGGTTGGCCTGAGCCTAGATTCGACCACCATGCACCCAGTGCAAACGAGGTTGAGGAATTGACTTAGTCCGACACGAGGCCGCACCCTTCATAATCTCAGATTGGACATGTTAGAATTGACCTGACTACCCATAAGCTCTGAATAGATATGTTAGAATGGACCTGACAGCCCAATAATGTCAAAATGGACCTGACAGCTGGACATGTCAGAATGGACCTGACACCCAATAATAGACATGTCAGAATGATTGACTGCTAGTAATAGACATGTCAGAATGAACCTGACAACCAGTAATGGTCATGTCAGAATGGACCTCACAGCTAGTAACGGATATGTCTGAATGGACCTGATAGCCTATAATATCAAACTAAATTGAAAGCTATTGATGGGGTTTTTATTGGCTTGTTTTATTTAATTATATGGCTTAGCATTTTAATCACTAACATGGAATTGCCTCTGCATGTTAGGACCATTGGACCGAAGAATAAAAGACTGCTGGGCAGTTCTTTCACCGACTCAAGTCTGGCAAATGGATAATAAGTGGACTTCCATTTTATTCTCTTTTGTTATAAATGTAACTATAGGAAACAGTCCAAAACTGTGGGACGGTTATTTTATATATTATCGTATGAAACATGAGTTATTTTGAATAGTTATAAATTCTCGACTTATTTGTTCATTCACCATTTTAAGTAACACCCAGTCCGGTTATGGCGGGACGTTACAGAGCTGGTTAGTTATATTTTTTAGTAACACCGGATCTGGTTAGGCCCACGATATTGCATTTTTGGCTGTTTCATTACAAGTAATTTATCTAACAATGGGTTTCAATGTAGGTTACGCAGGTTGAACTCATCAACTTAAGACATAAGGCTCCACTCATCTAAATTAGTTTTCCGTCTCATTCTTAGTATACCAGTCAACCTTCCAGGTCCGTATAATTATTTGAAATGTTGTATTTTTCCCTTGTTGGAAGCCCTTGTCGGCCGGAGCTCAGATTTGACCACAATGCACCGAGTGCAATCGGGGTAAAGAAATTGGTTCAGCCTGCCATGGGGCCACACTTTTAAATTTCTTGGAACACAAATTGGGTGTCTCTGTCACGAGGCAACACCTTTGGGAGTCTTTGACATGAGGCAACACTCGCAAAACTGGGTGTCTCTGTCACGAAGCAGCATGCATGACACAAAGCAGCACCCGTAAAATTGGGAGTTTCTGCCGCAAGGTGGCACCCACAAATCTCAAAATGACATGAGAACTCATGATCTCACAATGGCTTGAGAGTTCATAATCTCAGAATGACTTGATAGTTCATAATATGAGAATGACTGGAGAGTTCATAAGCTCAAAATGACCTGAGAGTTCATAATCTCAGAAAGACCTTAGAGTTTAGAATCTCAGAATGACCTGAGAGCTTATAATCTCAGAATGACCTTAGAGCGCATAATCTTAGAATGACCTAAGAGTTCATAATCTTAAAATGACCTAAGAGCTAATAATCTTAGAATGACTTGAGAGCTCATACTCTCAGAATGACCTGAGAGTTCATAATCTCATAATGACCTGAGAGTTCATAATCTAAGAATGACCTAAGAGTTCATAATTTCAGAATGGCTTAAGAGCTCATAAATCTCATAATGACTTGAGAGGATCATAATCTAAGAATGACCTAAAAGGCTCATAATCTTAGAATGACATGAGAAATAATGATATGTATGATATTGACTTATTTTATTTAATTATACGGCTTAGTCATTCAATAACTAACACGGAATTGCCTCTGTATGTGAGCAGCTTTGAAGTGAAGAATAAAAGAGTGGTGGGTGGTTCTTTTACCAACTCAGGTTTAGCGAATGGATAATAAATTTCACTTCCTTTTATTCTCTTGTGTTATAAATATGGTTATGGGAAATAGTATAAGACTGTGGGACGGTTATTTATATATTGTCACGTGCTACATGATTTGTTTTTATGAGTCATAAATTATACACTTATTCGCCGTATTAGAATTTAAGTTCTTACATATTATGTTTACAATTTTAACTTTTTAAGTAACACCTTGGCTAGTTAGGGCGGCTTGTTACATTAGAGATAAGCTATTATGTATCCCTAACTAGTGCATAGTTTAACTTTATATATTCAGTTGTATTCACAGGTCACACGATCTACTTTTAGTATGAAATACTCTTTTAGAATACCATTACGTACTTACATGTGCAAGCCGAAAATTTAATTCAGTGGTACCAATGTTATAGTGATGCACTTTTATCCCATTATGTGAGAGTGAGAGATGGAGACGCCCATGAGGGTGGACTAACGAAATCAATAAAGATATTTACTTTTGCTTAGTGTTAAGGTACTTAAATATTATTTCATGATATTTATCTTATCAGTTACTAAGAGATAATGATAAAAAACCTAGAAATATTAGATCTTTTCGCAAATGTTAAAAATATAAAATAAGGAGTTATTGTGTTTAAAAAGTGAGGGATGATAGATCGTGAAAATTAGAATTTTTTCTAATGATCAAAATCTTGACTAGTGAGCGTGGTGACTTTTATGTGTCCATCTATTCAGCTTCAAAATAAAATTTTCTTATGAATAGTTTATCGTATATATTTAATTTTACAATGTCATTAGAAGCGCTTTGTCTTTGTTAATTATGTTCGAGGTGGTTAGAAGTACTAAGGAAATCTACTTCAATTGTGGAATTGAAGAACTTCCTCCGTTGAGACTCAAAGGCGAAAATAAAATAAAATTTTGTTGATCCGAAACGGTTGGCAAAGCGTATTTTCTGAAGAGAGAGAAAAACGAAATTTGGCGTCGGTTTTTGACCTTTTCGGATGAAATTCTTTTATTAGAGGATGTCAGATAAAGGACACCGAATGGTATAAGATCTAAAAACAGAATGTTTCATTCAAGCCATTGGATGTTTCTACCATCCAACGGTATAGGCTTTAACACACAAGGGCCTCCTGCATCTACCACGTTTGATCAACGTGTTCCCTCTTTGATAGCACTGGACACGTACTTCTTTCTCTCTGATCACTCCTGCCCCCTCCAACTTCTATCGATTCTTTAACACCGATCTATCAAAATAAGGTCTCCATTAGAGCTTAACTTATGGAGAGTGTCAAGCTATTTTCCCACTCCCGTTTATTGATCATCTTCATCATCATATATTTGATACTGTCTGCGGTAGCAGGTGAGCAGAAACGTAACAAGCATGACACTGAATATGGTCCCAATGCGGCGGAGAGGGCTGTCGGGTTCACTACTCAAGCCGGTTCCCGTGGTTGGACCCATATCAAGTCCTGGATTAACCATGCCTTCCTTAACATTTGGCCTCCCGATTCCAAGTATATATCTATCCTCCATATATAATTAATCTCTCTTTCATGCTTAATTTTTAACTTGCTGGGTATCTCTTACCATGGCTATTTCTTCTAAATGTTGTATTGTTACTTTGTAAATCAAGAAATTAAAACTCACTTTAATTTACAAATCAATTCCTACCCATTCCTGGACTGAAAGAAATACCATTTGTGGAGGTCTACTTATGAGATGGGCGCGCTGAATTTTTGTAGAACGGACCTTGACGCTCCCTTTGCTGGTGGAAGTAAAGGGGGCGCAGGAATGAAGATGAAAACAGCAGCCAGCAAGAGCTTCGAGTCTGGCAAAACGACCGCTGAGAAGGTCGCAAACTTGGCCGGAGGGGTAGTACAGAAAACGGTGGAGAGAATTAAGAGATCCATGTCCCAGCCAAAAGATGACGGTGATCAAGATCTCTGATCTGAAATGTATATACCCTCTCACTCCCATCATGTCTACATAATTTTTTTATGAAAATTACTGGCTCCCGAATTGAGCGTTTTCTAAATTAGTTCTGTGGCCCTTTTGTTTTGACATGTACTTCTTGGAGTTTGTCGCGGATTACTTGTCAATAGGGTACTTGTGTCACCCTTTTTTTTTCCAACTTGCAATATTATTTATATTGAAAGGCAGAAAAATCCAATGATCTTGCTTCTGCAGCTGTATCATGAGCTACTGCATTTAGGTCACGGCTAATGAATTTTACATTAGCAAAAAAGTTATTCAACTTGAGCGCACACTTGATAGCTAAACTATAATTTACCCAAGACGTAGTCATTTATATCAGTCATATATTTAACAAAGTTACAGTTGGCTAATTGTGCACTTTCAGTCTGATGGAATTAAATATATGTATAAAATATAAATAACATAAAAACTTATCTTTATTTGAATGGATTAAAAAACAAGATTCGCCCGCATGTCAGATTGATGACTAAGAAAAGTATGATTTTCATCATATATCCTACATCTACTTAAAACACCGTAGCTCTTTATTTTTTCTCTTGGTGAAGTTCGGGAAAAGATATAATATTTATTAATTTTTTAATCATTAATTTAAATTAAATAATTGGAGAAATATTAGAAGATAATATTTAATAAACTTGAGAATAAGTCAAAGCTAATTACTTCATTGATTTGGTGAGTCTTCTTTTTACGACTATCTCTACAAAAAACACTGATTTGGTTAGTCCACTAATTATGGTTGTCTCTACTAAAAATACACCAATATTTTGTAGTCACATAATGGGTAAATGTGCATTACTATTGTAACACCCCGATTTCGGTTCACTTCAGAACCGGATCAGAAATGTTACAATCGAGTCGAGACATATTTAATATTATTAGTCAGTGAGACTCGATCAGCAAAATAGATCGAAATAACCCTCTTCGTGTCATGAGAATGGAATATATTTTTAAATAAATAACAAAATACATCAAATATAAATAAATGTAAGAAAGAAAATCTTATGTTGAGCTCAAGTATGTGTAGCATTTATCTGTCCTTCCGCCGAAGTCGATTCAGGATTTGCGAGACCTACATATATTATAAGAAAACCGTCAGTAACGTCAGTAACGAATGTTACTGGTCCAAAAAATAATTAATACAATCTCGCAAATGGGTATTCCATTACCCACGAAACATATAAAACTTCAAGAATGCCTCACACTTGGCAGTAAGCAAACATACTTAAATAAATGCCGGCTCGCATGCACGGCTCATACTCATAATCATACATACATACAGCGCTTACGCTGTCACACCTTCCATATCACCCACCACTGTACTCGAATGGCAACAGGAACAATTAAGTTAGTGCCACATATTCCGGAAATGCGCTGCATTACGCAGTACCATCATACACCCGCACTACCTCATGGTTTGAATGAGTACTAGCACGGTCCATACATATCTCCGTACCACTCATTCTCTTATTCGTGAAATCCGTAAAACAACGCGTACTTATATAATAGGCTTAGGGATGAGGCTTGTATAATAGATTTCTAGAGCTAAAGTTCGAAAACCAACAAGGGATCTGATCCTTGTAGTTTTATTAAACTTGGGTATAAAACACGGCTAAATGACCCAACATCAGAGGGATTCGATAAAACTCCACCGATGTCGTCCTACGTATAAAATACGATTAAACTCTACACATAAGGAGTCAAGCAGAGAGGGAGAAAGTCCTACGGACCTGTGGTCCAAGCTCCAAGCGTATCTGCACATCTACGGCGAGCTCAGACTCCAAAGCCTATATCGGAACCCACTTCTAAGTACGCAAAGTAAAATACTAATGTCTGTACATGATGCATACTTATGGTGTGTGCTCATATCATCAATACATCACAACAAAGAAAACAATACTAACAAACCTATAAATACACATGTAGCACGCAAATTGATACACTATAATAATTAATAATAATTAAATAAATTAGCAAAGAAAATACATTCGTAGATAATTAGATAAATCATAAGTAGATAAATATTAACAATACTCTAATCATAAAATAATAATATAATAATATTATATAAATATACAGGTAAACACAAGTAATTATCAATATATCCTCGTGTTAGTAAAAATAAAAATAAATAAATAAATCTTTTATAATTCAATAAATAAATAAATAAATACTTAATACTAATTAATAATGACTATTAATAATATCATAGTGGTACAACACAATAATACATAATTAAATATAAATAAATAATGACA
>JAVDBV010050707.1:0-11973 GCA_032619315.1 Piper longum
CTCTAAAACTGCGTGCCACGTCTCTCCCACCCTCTGTGCGCCGTGTAATCCATTTGCCGCCACCTGCCTCCATTGCCCTATGCACCGTGTACCACTCTGCCTCCGCCGAACTGCCGACCTCTACCGTCTCTTTCATCTCTTCTTTCTCCTAGGTTTAGTTTATTTTATATCTAGGATTAATACTTATTATTTTATAAGGTGAATAATTATTAAATTAATAATTATTTGTAATTGGATGATAATGCAAACATAACTTATACTAACGAAATTGTGCAATGTTTGAGCTATAGAAATTTGTGCAATTGCTTGGTGAAGGAAGCTTGCATCTCGGAGGGAATAGGTACTATCAATTAATAATATTTATTGATAGCACTTTTATAAATGGAATTGATTTACACTAGTTATGACATTTTATATTTATAATTTGATATATATATATATATATATATATATTTACAGATGGATCATGCAAGTTCATTACTAAGTGTAAATGAACAAAGTAGAGGTGGAAAAGATAGCAAAAATTCAATTGCTAAAGAATGAGAATCTATGTATAGTGCATTATAAAAAAAGAGAAAAATGACATATGATATATGGGCCTATTTTAATAGAAAATGTAACGACCCAACCCAAAGTATAACATAATGGGCCTAAGTTATTTCTTTAAAATAGTTAACCGAAGTTAAAGATCTATAGTCCATTTCCACTTATAAACATGATCTTCTCCCAGTAGGTATTAGATGTAGGACTAAGTTGAGGGGTCTCACAATCCACCCACCTTAGGAAATTTCGTCCCCGAAATTCCTACACTTGACACGTTGCTAGCCCCAACCTACGACCTTCCATGACCCGTGACCCACGACCTTCCATGGCCCGTGGCCGAAAGCCTAGCCAACATCCGTAGTCCAGCCCACCATCTAACATAGAACCAGGTTGTTTTGATACCATCTATAATGATCCGGCCCAAAGTGCAACGTAATGGGCTAAGCCATTTCTTCAAAGTGGTTAACCAAGTTTTAAATCTATATCCCATTCCCTCTCATAAACATGGTGTTCTCCCGGTAGGTATTAGATGTGGGACTTAGTTGAGGGATCTCGCAGAAAATATGAGAAGAATGTAATATATGCTATTTATCGTTATTGTGAAAAGAAGATTAAGGGAGCTGGAAGTTATGGAACTACTCATTTATGGAGGCATGTTGAAGGGAAATGCCCTAATTTCAAAATGAAGAAGACAAAAAATATAAGTGGTGATATTGGGCAACAAATTTTCAAGATGGGAGTGAAAAAAGATGGAGAAAATAAAATAGAATTTTGGAAATTGGATTAAGGAAGGAATAGATTAGAGTTGGCTAAGACAATTATCTTACATGAGTATTCGTTTTTAATTGTGAAACATGAAGGATTTAGGAGGTGAGTTAGTAACTTGCAACCACAATTTGTGATGGTTACTAAGAGAACAATTACAAGAGATTGTCTTGGAATTTATGAAAAGGAGAAAAAAACGTATTTGACATATTGGAAAAAATTAAGAGTCAAATTATTTTTACCAGTGATATTCAGACATCTTCACAAAATATTGCTTATATTGTTTTGACAGCTCATTTTATTGATGAAAATTGGAAATTACAAAAAAATTATTGAATTTTACCAAAGTTGAAAGTTGGCACACTAGAGAATGCATAGCCAAATGTCTTATTAGTAAAATTTGTAAGTGGTAACTTGATAAAAAAAATTTTATCGTTGCATTTGACAATGCAAGCGCAAATGATGGAGCGACCAAATAAATGAAGCCTTTTTTTCTCAATTAGAAGTCCAAATCTTGCAGGTAATTATTTTCACTTGAGATGTTGCGCTTATATTTTGAACTTAATTGTTCAAGATGGGTTGAATGAGATTGCTAAGTCTATAGAGAAGGTTCGTGAATGTGTGAAATATATTAAAGGTTCAACTATAAAGAGTAATTGTTTCTACAAATATGCAAGTTAATTAAATGTGCCTAAACATTCTTTAGTGTTTGATGTGAAAACTAGATGGAATTCTACTTACAAAATGATTGGTATGGCTTTAGATTTCTAAGATGTTTTTGAACATTATAGTAGCTTTGATGTGAATTTCATATGTCCTTTTGAAGATGAATGAGAAGATTTGAGAATGATGCATGAATGTTTGGCTCCATTTTTTGAGTTGACCGAAATTTTTTCTGACACTAAGTATCCTACATAAAATATTTTTTTCAACATGATTTGTGAGCTCAAGCTTCAATTGATGGAATGGTCTAGTAGTAAATCATATTTGATATCATCATTGGGAAATGTAATGTTGGAAAAGTTTGATAAATATTGGAAAAAAGCAAATATGGTATTGGCGATTGCTTTGATTTTGGATCGTAGATCAAAAATGACTTTTGTTGTATACTATTTTCACACGATTTACAAGGAAGAGGGAGAGGATATGGTTAAAAAAGTGAAACAATATTTGACAAACATGTATAATATTTATTCAAGTGTTGTGAAATCTAGAGTTAGATGTATGTCAAACAAGTACATTATTAGTATTGAAAGTTCATCAAATATTCGTCATATTGGAGGCTTCAGTGGGAGATTGTAAGGAATAAGCAAGTCGATTATGGAATATTCATCAAAGGAGCCAACACGAACTAATTTGGAGAATTATTTTGATGAGCCAACTATTCCTTTTGCAAATGGAGTAGATGAGCAATATGGTGGAGATTGAACATAGTAAAATGTCCTATTCTAGGAAAAATTACTCAAGATGTTTTTGTCATTCCTATATCAACCGTCGCCTCCAAATTAGCATTTAGTACTGGAGAATAAACAATTGGCTCAACTAGGAATAGTTTGAGCCCAAAAACACTTCAAGCTTTGATATGTACCCAAAATTAGTTGACGTGTAAATATGAAGGTAATCCATATTTTATATATATGCATTTTCTATTTTTAATATATTTTTTATCATATATTTTTCTCTTACTATATTTTTTAACTTGTAGGGAAACGACAAAGTTCATCATCAAATTTATTTGGAACAATGAATATAGAAGAATAGGAAGATATGATGATTATGTTGATGAAGATAATATTCCAACATTATAATGACCCACCATTTTTCACAATATTGTGGGCCTTGCTAGCCAGGTGTTACTGACCCGCCCTAACCGGATAGGGTGTTACTTAAATGCTACATAATTTCTATTAAATAAGTCTAACTCATTAAATAATTGTCCCACAATTTTGGGCCGTTTCCCATAGCTACATTTATAACACAAAAGAAAAAAAGAAAAAAAAATCCACTCATTATCCCTTCACCAAATCTGAGTTTGTAAAAGAACCCCCACCATACTTTTACTCCTCCTTAAATAAGCTGAAATCAAACAATCTTAATTGACCTACATACCAAAGTCGGGATCAAGCTCAATATAGTTCTACGGGCTCTCAGGTCATGCTGAGATTACAGATCTCAGGTCATGCTGAGATTACAGCCTCAGGTCATACTGAGATTACAGGCTCTCAGGTCATATTGAAATTACAGGCTCTCAGGTCATGCTTAGATTACAGGCTCTCAGGTCCATCATCCAACCCCCATGCGTAGAACTCATGACACGCGAACCGGACATGTAAATGAGATGTAAGAACGTTGCCAAGAGGGGAGAGTAATCGGGAGAGAAAATGAGAATGACAGATGGGGTTCAAAGAATTCCCCCCCGCCCCCCCCCGTCCTTTCAAATGACTGAAGTGTGGTATTTATAGGTGTTAGGGTCTCTCATCATATGATGAATATGAGATGACAGTCAACTACATGAAGATTCGTAAAGATATAATGTTATTTGAAGCGGTACGAAGAATTCGAGAAGAATTGTTGAAGACGAGGAGTATTTAGTATTTTGTCATTTGTATCTACGTCGTTAACTATATCTTGAGCATGTGTCTCTTCTATAAATATGTAGTTGTATTGTGAGTGGAAAAAGTAGGAGGAGAAGAGAGTACAACAGAAGAGTGTGTGTATTGAGTTTCACTGTGAGGTTTTATAGTGAGGCTCTCCCTCTCTCTCTTAGAGGAGGGAGGGCCTCTCCTCACAGGGACTGATCTTTGATCTTATATGACAAGAGTTTGTTGGCCAATAGTTTTGTTGTGTATTCTTGATGAAAATTGGTGTTCTATTTTATGAGAGATATGAGAGGTTGTAGATCTAGACAGAGTCACCAGTGGGGGTGCATGTGGGAGAAGAAACAGAAATTGTTTGTTGTGAGTAGAAGACATGACTAGGGGTTCTTCGACAAAACCAAGTGTAGTTAATTTCTTATCCTTCTCTACTTTTTGTCTATGGTTTGTAATTTGGGATAATTTTACCCATCTCATATTTTTGGGCTGTGGTTTTATTTCAATTGAGAAAGTTTCCATTAAAGATTTGTGTGTCTCTATCTTTTATCCTGTATTGGTTTGCCTTGTCAAAACACGCAACATATTGTTTAGGGATTTTGTGTGTTCAAATCCTAACAATAGGTGTAAAAAAAAAACGAATGGCCGCCTAGGAAATCAAATGGTTGTCTAAGAAAATAAACGATTAATGATAAAAACGAACGGTCAATAAAAAAATGTATGGTTGTCTCATCATATAAAATTTTGACTAGACTGACAATAACGGTCGAACCGACCGGTTCAGACTATATGACTCTGGTTCGAATCGTGGGTTTTAACCGAGTAAAATCAACCGGTTAGAAAATATAACATAATTAATAATAACAATTTTCTAATATTCGATCCTACCCCGACCGAGTCGAAATTTTATTTTTATTTTTATCTTATTTTATTCATTTTTTTTTCTATAGTCTTTACAAACATCTTCATGTTTATAATCACCGCTAGTGCCTTCTCCATATTTGAGCTCTCCAGGAGAAGTCTGCGTTTCTTTCCCCTGCTGCATCTTATTGACTTTGATTGAGCTTGCTCATGTGTTTTCTTGCATGCGTTAGCTGGTTGTTTTGCTAGGGGAGTAGTTGCTCGTCTAGTTGTAATTGAGTGTGTTAATTCACTTATGTAATCTGTGGGAAATTTGTCTTTCCATAATCATTAGTACTAGCTACTGGTGATGCTTAATTTTGACATTTGAAAATGGGTTTTGGTGTTTTTCAGGGGGTTGGAATTACTGTGTCTGTGTCACTTTATTAGCTGGTTTCTTGCTTGAGGACTTCTTGTTTAGAATGTAACAAAAATGGTTTCACTAATCACTAGTGTATAATCTCGGGAATTTATGTCACATGGTCATCATTGATGAGATGGATGTGTATTATCAGTTGATTGGCTTTGTTGATTGGTTCTCAGGCATCGATGTACCAACTTCGCAGTCCTTTCTGTTTCGTTTGACCTTTGATGAGCCTGAGCTGGGAGTGACTAATATCAGTTTAGTGCAAACTGAAGTTCTAGAGGAGGACAGGTTGGTTTTCGTCCAAGTGTGTCATTTGTTACTTGCCTAAAAACAGTTTACAAGTAAATGGGGTTTGTCCCTGATGTATCTTGTCGAACTAGATTTTTACGGCAGAATGATATGTTGCGTTCTGTGATTTTATTCAAAACGACTTTATAATTTGAGATATTTACCTGTCTTAATCAAAATAATTCTATTTTGATACGCAGAAAATGGTACAATCAAAGAACTGTGTTTGTTCGGTTGTTCTTAATGCCAATTGTCCAAGCTACGTTAGGACAATTTTCGTTAATCTTCGTCATGTTTGAATGGTGTTTGCTAAAACAGTCCGTCAATGGACCTGAAATTTTCTTGAACTTGCCGCTTACCTGAAAATACTATCAAAGATGATAATAGATGCTGAATGCTTCTGCTTGGTGAAGAATTATGGCTTCCAGATCGAATGATAAGAGTAGATAAATCAATACGAAGTAGATAAACCATGTATACCTTGTCACTTCATTTGCTTAGAGAAAGCTTGTGTTGAACAAAGTTAAGTGCATGTGCAAGGAGTATAAATTCTGCAATGCATCATGGCTGGACTAGATATATTTCCAAATCATGCCTCTTACTTCATCGACCACGAGCCAAGCTTTGTGACCTCCAATTACCTTTCTTTCATTTCGCCGTCTTTCCATATATGTATTACACATAACACGTTTGTTTACTTTTTTAATTAATTTTATTATACATTATATTTTTAAATTTTTATAAAATATAATATTAGCCTTAAAAATATTAAAGGAATTATATTATTGATATAAAATATCACTCGTTTGGTCGGATAAAAAAATATTCAGTTTTGGTTTGTTTTAATTCAGCCGAATTCGGTCTGTCAAATTCGGTGGTACATGCTTCGGACGTTGATCAGATATGGTAATTCGAACGTCTGTACCCACCCCTATACACCATATGACACCACTTAGGTTTTAGTCATCATTTTATTCACAATAAATAAATTAGATGACCCAACGCTTCTTGTGCCCTTATGAAGTAATCTAAAGTAGTTTCACAATATTAATTCTAATTGATGGAGTATTTGGATCTAATTGACAAAATACTCAAAAAAGAACAGTGCAGTGATATTCTCTTGCATACCATTTTATACATGTCCAAAAGTATTCACCATGTAAAATATTGAAAATTACTCTCACATCTATTGCATACTCGGGTAATATTCTATTTATTAGTAGGAATAGAATATAGATTTTTTATTTAATTAACCACTTTTGAAGAGATAGTTTAAACTCATTATATTACACTTTTGTATGGGTCGTTACAAATAGTATCAGAACAACTTAGTTCTTTGATAGATGACAACTTGAACTAGTAACAAACTAATTATAGGAATTTCAAAGACGAAATTTCTTATGATGAGTGGATTGTGAGATCCTTCAATTTAATCTCGCATTTAATACTTATATAGGTAAATTCTTGTTTATTGTTGGAAATGAACTATAAATTTTCAACCATGTTGACCACACATATAGCTAAATACTACAGTTTGGGTTGGGCCATTACATGAAATCATATCTTAATACTCCGACTATGGTTGACCCTTTTCTGAGAATGAAAATTAGTAGAACAAGTTAAAAATTTAATCTCATTAATATAATTATATTATTATTATTATTATTATTATTATTATTATTATTATTATTATTATTATTATACCATGGGATATCCAATTTAAATAGGGATTTTACACCTACTTTCATCCATTCAACCGAACCAACTAAACCAAGCTAGTTCGGCCTTCTTTACCCCTAACCAATCTTTCTTTTTACTTCAAAAATCTTAGGTTTTACAATAAAAAAAGGCATAATAATTGCGTAATAAAAGGATTTTTTAAAACAAAAGAAAAAAAGGAGCCTAAATCGAGTTATTTCAAAATTTTTCCTAAGCAATGTCACATCACTTTAGTTTGGACAGGACTGCAGTAAATGTGAATGAACCACAATACGTAGCCATAATATCCAACGTGACAATTAGTGATGCGCCTAATTAATTTGAATTTGCATTTTAAGTTTTCGCTACATTTATTAGGTAATTTGAAAAATGTTGGTATTGATTTTTTTTTGTCTGGATTGTCATGATGTATTTAACTATTTAATATTCATGTATTCATGGTCTCACTCTCAAATAAAGGACCGGAGAGTTGGTGTCTTGAAGGACATTTGATTAATATCATAATTTTATCATTTGTAATCAAATTGATCTTCACCGAGAAAGTCAAGTGAGTATTGATTTTGCTCTCAAATCAGCTTACTTTTTATTTAACAATACTATTATTTTGTCTTTTATGCTAAATCTTAATTTCAGAATCATAATCTCTCAAATGTACATGTTTAGGTTAAAAAATAATGCAGTCATGCATATTTTTATTTAAATGCTTATTATATCACACTCTTTTATAAATTTATACTTTTATTTTATTAAATTCTTAGAAAGAAATCTAATATATATATATATATATATATATGGTTCAAAGTCTTATTTTTATATAAAATATTAAGATTCGGGTTACAAGCCCATGATGACTCATTTCCGTTAAAGTCAAATTTTAAATCAAAATTTTTGGAATTAAACATCGTGCTCAAATGAATTTAATAGAGCTTTCAACAACCCCACATTAACTTGATGATCTCTTCTTGATATAATGGTATTGTTAAGATAAGGACTCGTATTAAATTGGGCTTCACATAAATATTGGAATTAGCACATATTGATACTAATTTTTTCTTAATGGCTTAATCTATATAATTAATATGAATAATGACATCTTCTAGTGATGAAAAATTGATAAGTAAAAAAAAGTTTTTAAAGAACATAAATTTGGTTACAAAATTCAAGTTTCCTGCTGCAAATAACGCATCACTGTCATGATTGAAGAAAGAGGACAGGACACACTTGTTGAAGTTTTTAAATATTTATTGATGCCCAATGTCCCAATATATTATACATGGTACGATAATTTTGACTAATACATAACACAAACACCCCCTTTTTGTTCATTTTTTTAAAATACCTTGACCATCACCTTGTCGTTGGCCAGATTCGTTACATTTGTGGCACATTCAAAGACTGTGATCTTCCAACTTAATTTGCTTCAAAGACTACGCCATTGACGTTTCATAGAAAAATTAATCTTAAACGTCTTTTATACAAGAACACAAGCACACAAAAGCCAAAAGGCTATTTAACCCTTTCCACACAAAGGTATTATTTCATTATTTGAGGAGTTTTGGCATATTAGCTAGGCTCCCACAAATGTTGTTCCACGTATGTAGGTTATGTGGTCACAAATTTTCCTTGGAGAAGAACACCTACCCAGTTTAATTTTTATTTTCAAAATAATATAAGGTAAACTTCCACCTGGCCTAGTCCTAGACGACTAGCAAAACTTAATGAGGCGGTTAAATCTGTGCCATCATTGAGCGCGGTTAGGTTTCTCACCATCAGTCAAGGTGATTAAATTTAAGGTCTAATGTAAATTCAGATAGTTTATCCACCCACAAATTCTATAATTATTGTTACATTCGATGGACTCACTGGGTGCTGTGGTTTGGTTGTTATTCCTAGCACATTCAGATCCGAGACGGGTAGTATGGGGCTATTCGAGTGGTGAAACAACTCATCAATACTAATATGTGTTATAGTTGCAGGTGTCGAACTATGGAGTATGGTGTAGCAGCGCATGGATCGGGAATTACAAGTACCAATATGCATGGCACGACGGGAAGCCTCAGAATTAGGTTTCGGTCCAAACAGCGGGAGGCAGATGTGATGACTGAGCATCGAGTGCCGACACATGGAGCAGCAGGCATCGGGCTAGCTAGGTTGATTGCCGAGCAGACCGATGGGCATACCGAGCATGGGGCTGGTATGATACCGAGCATAGGGAGGTGCTACCGGTCCAAATAGCAGTAATGATATGTTCCGGTATTTGGAGCGGAATTTTCGAATTCCAACGTTTGGAGCGGGATTTGAGTTCCGTCGCTTGAGCAGAATTCGTGAGTCAGTATTTCTGGTTGAAGTAGATGCATTCCTAAAAAGTAGGGATTGCGAAGTCGCATTCCTAAAAAGTAGAGATTTGCTACTGGGACCCGGTAAGGAGGTTCGTGGATGTTGGAGTGTGCCAGGGTGCGACCAGGTGTGCTGGGACGCCTGGCTAACTTGTTCTGAAGGAGTGGTTCAAAGATAAACATAAAGAAGATTTTGGACGACTGCAACAAACTTGTGAAGAGATAAACATGGATGAATCCAGCCAGCATTGTGGCTGTAAACACAATGAAGTGGCCAGATCTTGAGGCATTCTTTTGAGATAAAGATCAGGGACAAGATTTGAGTTTATCTACAAGTTAGGGATTAACACGAGAGGCTTCCTACTACAACTAGGAGAAGCCGTGTTGGAGAAAAAGGCAGGACACCAGGACTTTGCTGGTGGAAGTACGTTGCTCTCTTGTGGAGTAGAGAGAACCTCATCGTGCAAGGGAACGCCGTGAAGTACTGCAGCCAATTCGTGGTGGATGAGTTGAAGCTTCACGTGGAGGATTGACTTGGTTGAGGTTCGAGGTACTACTTCTGTTCTTCTACAACCTGTTTGCAATTCGGGCTGAGAGTTTGTATGTAAACAAGTCAACCATGGGGTGACTTGGGGTTGTGATTGTGAGGGGGGTACTCATAGTTCTCGCTGCTCTTCAGGGGAAGAGTAAAGCATCGTGGGGTTGCATGTCCACGGTGTCAAGCAATCAGGGTAGATTGATTGCTTGTATCCTTGTTTTCATTAATTGAATCAAGGTTGAGACAGGGTCATGTAATCTACGGGGTCGGTATCGAAATTTGGGTATCAGGTCCTTTCCTGCGATAATTTGGATAGGGATTCCAGTGGTGGTGTTCCGATATTTGGATCGGTAATTGGGTGATCGATCTTGGGGATGTCATATACTACTTCTTGGCATATTATTGCTATTTGTGTGGGTTGGCTATATTGCATTTATCGATAGCCGAATCAACAATAGCTGGATACTAGGCAATTGAGTACCGGTATTGTGATCAGTATTGTACTTACGTCGCAGGTCACTAGGAGCACTTCATCGTACCGCTATTTGGGGCGGTAACTCATTGTGCCGCTATCCGAAGCATGGGTGGTTGTACTGCTATCTGGAGTGGTATCTGCTGTGCCACTATTTGCAGCAGCGTTCCGGTGTTTTGTGTGGTTTCTGCTACAGGCTTGTGGAAGGCTAGTATTTCCAGGTGGGGAATACGCCGAACGGGGTGTGTTTGGGGGCGAAAAGTTTTGCCCTAGTTTGATGCCCGTCACAGAGGTATCAGAGCTTTGAAGAATCGGACTTGTTGAGAGTACAATTGCTTTCAGGGGAAGGCACTCCACGTATTACCGCTGTGCCAATCTGAATAATGGACACAAGATCTACCGAGAGTCTCAGGGAGCGACTCACACTTCTGGAGGTGTTGGTAGGAGGGGCTACTGATGGTGGAGATGTGCATACCGTCTTCACTCAACTGCAGTCCTTAACGGAGGGCTTATTGGACTTGAATTCTCGGGCCACTACACAGGCCGAGTCCAGTCGTGTTAGGGAGGAAACGTCGGAGATGCTGGGAGATCTCCGGGCTGCTTTTAAATATTGAGTATTGATGTTGCTTTGCTGAAGCAAGTGTGGATGATGCAGCCTCAGCTGGGAAGTGCTGAACGTGTAGCAGAAGAAGCCATTCTAGGCAGGCTCAAGGTACCCTAGCCGAAGAAGTTTGAGGGTTCTAGATCAGCCAAGGATCTAGAAAACTTCATCTGGGACATGTAGGAATACTTCACTGCTGCGAACGTTCCCGAAGAGAGACAAGTTTTGATGGCCAACATGTTCATGTCCGGGGATGCCATGATGTTGCTGGTTGACCCCAGATAGAAACTTGGGAGTTCCTGAGACGTGAACTTCGGGAACAATTCTTGCCAACCAACACTACATGGGTGGCGAGGTCTCGATTGACACGGTTGAGGCAAACAGGAACAGCCAAGGATACGTCAAGGAATTCAGCTCTTGTCTCCTTGACATCAAAAACATGTCTGAGGATGATAAGTTATTCAATTTTATCAACGGTTTGTAGTCATGGGCACAGATGGAACTTAAGAGACAGGAAGTACATGATTTACCTGTAGCTTTGGTGGTAGTAGACGCTTTGGTTGATTTCAAGCAGGCAGGTAGCAACACTGAGAATGCGCCGGGCAAGAAATCCGAGTGTGGTCAGGGCAGCCAGCGGGATGGCCAGGCAAAGTCATCTCGGAGACCAAAGAAGAAGTGGCAGAACTTCAAGGCAGGAGGTTAGGACCAGAAGGTGGCTGATGTGAAAAAGTCCGGATGCTATCTCTGCAATGGTCCACATCTTGCTAGAGAATGCCTGAACAAGGGCAAGCTGAGTGCCATGGTGGCTGATGGGAACCATGACCAGGAGGATGTAGGGCCTTCAGCTCGAGCA